>JAIGNY010001575.1:192500-245000 GCA_020152595.1 Chiridota heheva | reverse complement strand
TAGTTATAGCATCGCATATCGTATTTATACAAAGCCATTTACCATAGCACTGTAAGTATAATTAACTTACGAATATTAATACTTAACAAAACTTCATTCTCAAATATTAAGTTTGGTGTGAAAATTTTACAAACAAATAGTCCTAATTTGCACACATATTAATGCAGATTAAATTAGTAAGAAAAGAAAGGATGCAAACTTACGGACTGAAGTGATCTAAGATACATGTTATGAATAAGATATGAAGCAATATTCATACATATCAATATTGAAAATAAAAATGACTTTGTTTATAAGAACATCAACTCTCAGGGATTAGAATGTTTATTAACTGAGATATCCCTTGATGTAAATAAAAAATAATTTAGATATCCTTTGATGTGAATCAAAATGAAGAAACATATATAAAAGACACTGATTATAGCGATTAATGTAGAAAATAAAGAACAAATTAGGCATGATTTAATAATAAAAACAGTACATTTCAGAGCTCAGATTGTTCATTTATGCAGTTTACAAACATCTAAAAAATAGATTTAAATTAAGAGACATAGATTATAGGTAGAACTTTGCTGTAGCATGTCATGTCTCATCTACGCAGAGTGAAGTGTTCCAATAAACTTTTCTTGAAGATGTTATTGAACATTAATTGAGGGAAAACGATATAGTGAAAAAATAACGTTCCGAGGTGTTTAAGAAACATTTTGTAGATGAAAAAAGGCAATAGTCATAGATATCATATATAAATTAGAAACCAAGTTTTATTTGTTTCCTTTTTTTAAAGATATAAAATCTCAGAGATTAGAATGCTTATTAATTTAGAATTACAATGATGTGATTTAAAGTAAAAAAAATCTTTTATAGCGATTTATGTAGAAAATAATGATCACATTTTTCATGATTGAAAAATAAAAAAAGTAAATCTCAGAGCTGAGATTGCTACTATATGCACTTTAAAAATCTTAAAAGATAAAGCAAAATTAAGAGACATAGGTAGACCTTTTCTTTAGCATCTCATCTCTCATTTATGCAGAGTGTTTTTTTCAATTAAATTTTATTGAAGAAGATATATGACATTAGATATAGCGCGATTAATGTAGACAATAATGACCAAGTTTTGCACGATGTATTAAGTAAACATAACAACTCAGAGCTTAGAATGTGAATGTTTGCCGCGTTTTCAAATAATTTTTTAATGTAGATCAAAAGGAAGTTAAATTGATTATCGTATTACATTTAATTGTAGCGTCGACGAACGCATTTGTTAAGACCCATCTACTGTAGTAAGTGCAATAAACGCACAAATATAAACGCAATATATAAAATAGATTTTCATTGTTATGCTGACGACACCCAGCTTTATATTACTTTTCGGAGGTCTGATAATTGGGAAAGTATTAAGATGAAGTTAGAAGCTTGCCTTGATGACTTGCGCATTTGGATGGTTAACAATAAATTGAAACTTAATGATGATAAAAGTGAATTGATTGTTTTCTCTTCCAAATCCCATCTATTCTCCACCTGTTCTAACAATTTTGACATTCAACTTGGTAATTGTTCTTTGCATCCAGTGTCTTCAGTTAGGAATCTGGGTGTACTTTTGGATAACAATTTAACAATGCACCAGCACGTGCAATCAGTGATCAAGACATGCTATTTTCATATACGTTCTATTGGTAAGATAAGAAATTTTATAACTGATGTTGCTTGCCGTATTTTAGTTCATGCTTTTATAACTTCTAGATTAGATTATTGTAATTCTCTTTTGTATGGTGTACATATTACCACATTACAGAAACTCCAACGGGTTCAAAATTGTGCAGCCCGTTTAATTACTAGAACTCCCCGGCATGACCACATTACACCCATTCTTAGACAACTCCACTGGCTTCCTGTATGTTACAGACCTACTTTCAAAATACTGCTCTTTGCTTATAAATCTCTAAATGGTCTCGCCCCTGCCTACCTGGCTGATGAACTTACCCTTTATAATCCACCTCGTAATCTTAGATCACAAAATAAATATTTACTTGTTGTTCCCAAAACCAACACTGCCCGTTACTCAGATAGAATTTTTAGTCACTCTGCTGCTACTCTCTGGAACAATTTGCCCGTTTTCATAAAATGTGCCCCTGATGTCAAAACTTTCAAGAAATTCCTCAAAACGCACTTGTTTGTGGCTGCTTTTGACTCATAGCTATTTTCAGTACTTTTGATTGTTTTTACTTGTAAGTTCTACTTTTGTACATTACCAGTTTTATACCTTTCTACCTCGCTTTTTACTGCTTTTATAGTTTGTATATACCTTTTTATACTGTTTAGGCCCTTGTATCGGTTATTAAGGTTTTTATACTGTTAAGGCCCTAGTATCGTTTGACTGTATTTAAGCTTTTAATGTGTCTTTTATGTTTTGTCTTTTGTAAAGCGCCAAGAGCCTTTTTGGATTTGGCGCTGTAGAAGTTGTGAATAATAATAATAATAATAATATTATTACTAAGCAGACAAATCAATGTGTAAAATATTTACAAAGATATAGTCCTAATCTGCACATGTTTTTATGCAGATTTAAGAAGTAGGAAAATCAATTTTAAAACTTACCTTCTGAAGTGTTTCACAAACGTGTTTTAAGAATATAAAAGAAATAGAAAAACAAGTTTCTTATAAGTTGTTTAAAAATATGAAATCAGGGATTAGATTGCTTCATAATTCTATTAATTCAGATTAACCTTTACGTGATTCAAACTTAAGAGTCATAGATAAACGATACTGATTATATAGCAATTAACTTACAAAATAAGGATCAAAATTCTCATGATTTGATAATACAAAAGTTAATCTCAATAATTAGAATGTTGATTTATGCAGTTTGCAAATGTTAAAAAATTAATCAAAATTAATGGACATAGATTATAGGTAGAATTTTGCTGTAACATCTCATGTCTCATCTATACTGAATAAAGTGTTCCAATATTTTGTTAATGAAAAATATATATGATATTAGATATAAAGATTAATGTAGACAATAAAGACCAAGTTTGTGAAGTGTTTCAGTAAACTTTTATTGAAGACGATATATCACGTTGGCTATAGCGATTAATGTAGACAATAAAGACCCAGTTTACATGATTTATTAAGTAAACAGTACATCCCACAGCTCAGAATATTATTTTTTTCAAGTTTGCTGATATTTCATTAAAGTATATCAAAAGTAACTTAATTTAATTGTCGTTTTGCACTTAGTTGTAGCATTGCCTAATGCACTTGTTCATACCCATACTGTAGTAAGTGCAATAAACGCACGAATATCATTACTGAGCAGACAAATCATTGTGTACAAATTGTACAAAGAATTAGTCCTAATTTGCACATGTTTTTATGCAGATTTAAAACGTAGGAAAAGCAATTCTAAAAACGTACGTTCTAAAGTTTCTAAAATATGAAATCAGGGATTAGAATGTTTATCAAATCTATTAATTCAAATTAACCTTTACGTGATTTAAAGTTAAGAACCATAGATAAAAGACACTGCTGATATAAAGATTAACTTACAAAATAAACATCAAATTTTTCATGACTTGATAATAAAAAAGTTAATCTCAATGATAAGAATGTAAATTTATGCAATTTGCAAATGTTTAAAAAATAAATCAAAACTAATAGACATAGATTATTGGTAGAACTTTGCTGTAGCATCTCATGTCTCATCTACACTGAATGAAGTGTTCTAATAATTTTCTATTGAGGAAGATATATTACATTAGATATAGAGATTAATGTAGCCAACAGAGACCAAGTTTTAAATGATGTATTAAGAAAACAAAACATCTCAGAGAGCTTAAAATGTTAATTTATCTCGAGTTTGCTAATATTTCATGAACGTAAATAAAAAGTAAGTTAAAAGATTTTTAAATTGCACTTAGTCGTAGCATCGCATATCGTATTTATACAAAACCATCTACCATAGTAAGTATAATTAACTCACGAATATTAATAATGAGCAGTAAATTCATTGTCAAATACTAAACTTGGTGTGAAAATTTTGCAAACAAATAGTCCTAATTTGCACATGAATTAATGCAGATTAAATAAGTAAGAAAAGAAAGGATGCAAACTTACGGGCTGAAGTGATCCAAGATACATGTTATGAATAAGATATGAAGCAATATTCATACATATCAATATTGAAAATAAAAGTGACTTTGTTTAAAAAAATCAAATCTCAGGGATTAGAATGCTTATCAATTTAGATATCCTTTGATTTGAATCAAAATGAAGTAACATATATAAAAGACACTAATTATAGCAATTAATGTAGAAAATAAAGAACAAATTTGGCATTAATTAATAATAAAAACAGTAAGTTTCAGAGCTGAGATCCTTCATTTATGCAGTTTACAAACATTCAAAAAGAAATTCAAATTAATAGACAGATTATAGGTAGAACTTTGCTGTAGCATGTCATGTCTCATCTATGCAGAGTGAAGTGTTCCAATACATTTTTCTTAAAAATGGTATTGGACATTAATTGGGAAAAACAGTATAATAAAAACAGACGTTCTGAAGTGTTTATGAAACATTTTGTAGATGAAAAAGGCAATAGTCATAGATATTATTTAGAAATTAGAAGCCAAGTTTATTTGTATACTTTTTTCAAAGGTATAAAATCTCAGAGATTAGAATGCTTATTAATTTAGATTTACCATGATGTGATTTAAAGTAAATAATGCTGATTATAGCGATTTATGTAGAAAATAATGATCACATTTCTCATGATTGAATAATAAAAACAGTAAATCTCAGAGCTGAGATTGCAATTTTATGTAGTTGTAAAATGTTTAAAAAATAAAGCAAAATTAAGAGACATAGGTAGACTTTTGCTTTAGCATCTCATCTCTCGTTTATGCAGAGTGCTATTTCTCAATTAACTTTTCTTGAAGAAGATATATGACATGAGATATAGCGCGATTAATGTAGACAATAATGACCAAGTTTTACACGATGTATTAAGTAAACATAACAACCCAGAAATTGGAATATTAACGTTTGCCGCGTTTTCAAATAATGTATTAATGTAGATCAAAAGTAAGGAAATTGATTATCGTATTACACATAATTTTAGCATCGCCCAACGCATTTGTTCAGACCCATCTACTATAGTAAGTGCAATAAACGCACAAATATCATTACTAAGCAAACAAATCAATGTGTAAACTTTTACAAAGTAATAGTCCTAATTTGCAGATGTTTTTATGCAGATTTATTAGGTAGGAAAATCAATTTTGAAAACTCACGTTCTGAAGTGTTTTAGAAACATGTTTTAAAAGAAGATAAAAGGCAATAATCATAGATTTTAATATTTAAATCAAAAAACCAAGTTTCTTATAACTGGTCTAAAAATATGAAATCAGGGATTAGAATGCTTATTAATTCTATTAATTCCGATTAATTTTACGTAATTCAAATTTAAGAATGATAAATAAAAGACACTGATTATATAGCGATTATCTTACGAAATAAAGATCAAATTTCTCAAGAATTAATATAAAAAAAGTTATTCTTAGTTAAATAAAATGTTAATTTATGCAGTTTGCAAATGTTTATAAAATAAAACAAAATTGATAAACATAGATTATATATAGAACTTTGCTTTAGCATCTCATGTCTCATCTATACAGAATGGAGTGTTCCAATAAACTTTTATTGAAAACCATATATGACGTTAGTTATAGCGATTAATGTAGACAATAAAGACCAAGTTTTACATGATTTATTAAGTAAACAGAACATCCCAGAGCTTAAAATATTAGTTTTTGCCAAGTTTGTTAATATTTCATTGAAGTATATTAAAAGTAACTTCACTTGATTGTTGTATTGCACTTAGTTGTAGCATCGCCATATGCATTAATTCAGACCCATCTAATGTATTAACTGCAATAAACGCACGAATATCATTACTGAACAGACAATTAATTGTGTTAAAATCTTACAAAAAAATAGTCCTAATTTGCACATGTTTGTGTGCAGATTTAATAAGTAGGAAAATCAACTTTGAAAACTCACGTCCTGAAGTGTCTCACAAACATGTTTTAAGAAGATAAAAGGCAATAATCGTAGATATTAATATAGAAATCAAAATCCAAGTTTTTTATAACTTGTTTAAAAATATGAAATCAATGATTAGATTGCTTATTAATTATAATAATTCAGATTAACTTTTACGTGATTCAAAGTTCAGAATCATAAATAAAAGACACTGATTATATAAAGATTAACTTACAAAATAAAGATCAAATTTCTCATGATTTAATAATAAACAAGTTAATTTCAATGATTAGAATGTTAATCTATGCAGTTTGCAAATGATAAAAAAATTAATCAAAATTAATAGACATAGATTATAGGTAGAAGTTTGCTGTAGCATCTCATGTCTCATCTATACTGAATGAAGTGTTCCAATAAACTTTTATTGAAGAAGATATATGACATTAGATATAGAGATTAATGTAGACAATAAAGACCAAGTTTTGAATGATGTATTAAGTAAACAGATTATCTCAGAGAGCTTAGAATGTAAATACATCCCGAGTTTGATAATATATCATGGACGTAAATCAAAAGCAAGTTAAAATGATTATCGTATTACACTTAGTTGTAGCATCGCAAATCGTATTGATACAAAGCCATCTACCATAGTAAGTGTAATTAACTCACTAATAATAATACTAAGCAAATTTGGCATGATTTGATCATAAAAACAGTAAATGTCAATGATTATAATGTTAATTTATAAAGTTTGCACAAGTTTAAAAGATAAATTAAAATTAAGATACATAGATTATAGGTACAACTTTGTTTTAGCATCTCATGTCTCATCTATACAGAATGAAGTGTTCCAATGAACTTTTTTAAACGATATATAACGTTAGTTATAGCGTTTAATTTACACAATAAAGACCAAGTTTTATATGATTTATTAAGTAAACAGAACATCCCAGAGCTTAAAATTGTAATTTTTGTCGAGTTTGCTGATATTTCATTGAAGTATATTAAAAGTAAGTTCACTTGATTGTTGTATTGCACTTAGTTGTAGCATCGCCATATGTATTAATTCAGACCCATCTAATGTAAAAATTGCATTAAACGCACGAATATCATTACTGAGCAGACAAATCATTGTGGTTAAATTTTACAAAGAAATCGTTCTAATTTGCACATGTTTTTATGCAGATTTAATTAGTAGGAAAATCAACTTTAAAAACTCACGTCCTGAAGTGTTTCACAAACATGTTTTAAGAAGATAAAAGGCAATAATCGTAGATATTTATATAGAAATTAAAAACCAAGTTTCTTGTAACTTGTTTAAAAATATAAAATCAGGGATTAGAATGCTTATTAATTATATTATTTCAGATTAATCTTTACGTGATTTAAATTTAAGAATCATAGATAAAAGGCAATGAATATATAAAAATTAACTTACAAAATAAAGATCAAATTTCTCATGATTTAATAATTAAAAAGTTCATCACAATGATTAGAATGTTCATTTAATCAGTTTGCAAATGTTAATTTTTTTAAATAAATAGACATAGATTACAGGTAGAACTTTGCTGTAGCATCTCATGTCTCATCTATTACGAATGAAGTGTTCCAATAATTTGTTATTGAAGAAGATATATGACATTAGATATAGAGATTAATGTAGACAATAAAGACCAAGTTTTGAATGATGTATTAAGTAAACAGAACATCTCAGAGAGGCTTAAAATCTTAATTTATCCTAAAATTGCTAATATTTCATGAACGCAAATCACAAGTAAGTTAAAATTATTATTGTATTAAACTTTGTTGTAGCATCGCGTATCGTGTTTATACAAAACCATCTACCACAGTAAGTGTAATTAACTTACGAATATTAATACTGAGCAGTAAATTCATTGTCAAATAAAAAGCTTGGTGTGAACATTTTACAAACAAATAGTCCTAATTTGCACATATATTAATGCAAATTAAATGAGTAAGAAAAAAGGATGAAAACTTACGGACTGAAGTGATCCAAGATACATGTTATGAAAAAGACGAAAGGAAATATTCATACATATTAATATTGAAAATAAAAATGACTTTGTTTATAAGAAAATCAAATGTCAGAAATTAGAATGTTTATTGATTTAGATATAACTTGATGTGAATCAAAATGAAGAAACATAGATAAAAGACATTGATTATAGCGATTAATGTATTAAATCAAGAACAAATTGGCATGATTTATTAAAAAAACAGCAAATCTCAGAGCTTAGATTGTTCTTTTATGCAGTTTACAAATGTTTAGAAATAAATCTAAAGTAAAAGACATAGATTATAGATAGAACTTTGCTGTAGCATCTCATGTCTCATCTATACAGAGTGAAGTGTTCCGATAAACTTTTCTTGAAGATGATGTTAGATATTAAATGAGGAAAAACGACATAATGAAAACATACGTTCTCAAGTGTTTAAAAAACATATTTTGGAGAAGGAAAAAGGTGATAGTCATAGATTTTAAATAGGAATTAGAAACCAAATTTTTTTGTATACTTTTTTAAAGTTATAAAATCTCAGGGATTATAATGCTTATTAATTTAGATTTACCATAATGTGATTTAAAGTAAATAAAACACTAATTATAGCGATTTATGTAAAACATAAAGATCACATTTTTATAATTAGATAATACAAAGAGTAAATATCAGAGCTGAGATTGCTAATTTATGCAGTTTAAAAATGTTTAAAAAATAAAACAAAATTAAAAGACGGAGGTAGAACTTTATTTTAGCATCTCATCTCTCATTTATGCAGAGTGGAATTTTTCAATTAACTATTTTTAAAGAAGATATAGGACATTAGTTGTAGCGATTAATGTAGACAATCATGATTAAGTTTTACATGATGTATTAAGTAAACAGAATATCTCAGAGAGCTTAGAATGTGAATGTTTGCCGAGTTTTCAAATAATTAATTAAGGAAAATAAAAAGTAAGTTAAATTGATTATTGTTTTACACTTAATTGTAGCATCGCCTAACGCATCTGTACAGACCCATCTACTATAATACGTTTAATAAACGCACGAATATCATTACTGAACAGACAAATCATTGTGTACACATTTTACAAAAAATAGTCCTAATTTGCATTTATTTTCATGCAGATTTAATAAGTATGAAAATCAATTTTGAAAACTCACTTCCTGAAGTGTTTCACAAACATGTTTTATGGAAATAAAAGGTAAAAATCGTAGATATCAAATATAGAAATCAAAACCAAGCTTCTTATAACTTGTTTAAAAATATAAAATCAAGGATTAGAATGCTTATTTATTTTATTAATTCAGATTAACCTTTACGTGATTCAAAGTTAAGAATCATAGATAAAGGAAACTGATTATATAAAAATTACCTTACAAAATAAACATCAAATTTCTCATGATTTAGTAATAAAAAAGTTAATCTCAATGATTAGAATGTTATATTATGCACTTTACAAATGTTTAAAAAATAAAACAAAATTAAGGGACGTAGATTATAGGTAGAACTTTGCTCTAGCATCTCATGTCTTATCTATACAGAGTTAAGTGTTCCAATGAAGGTTTCTTAAAACAAAAATATGACGTTAGTTATAGCGATAAATGTAGACAACAAAGACCAAGTTTTACATGATTTATTAAATAAACAGAACATCCCAGAGCTTAGAATTTTGATTTTTTCCGAGTTTGCTGATATTTCATTGAAGTATATTAAAAGTAAGTTCACTTGATTATCGTATTACACTTAATTGTAGCATCGCTTAACGCATTTGTACAGACCCATCTACTGTAGTAAGTGCAATAAATGCACGAATATCAGTACTGAGCAAACAACTCATTGTGTAAACATTTCACAAAGAAATAATTCTATTTTGCATGTAAATTTATGTAGATTTAATAAGTAGGAAAATCAACTTTGAAAGCTTACTTTCTGAAGTGTTTCACAAACATGTTTAAAGAAAATAAAAAGCAATAATCATAGATATGAATATAGAAATCAAAACCCAAGTTTCTTATAACGTTTTTAAAATATAAAGTCAGGTATAAGAATGCTTATTAAATGTATTAATTCAGATTAACCTTTACGTGATCCAAAGTTAAGAATTATAGATCAAAGACACTGATTATAAAGCGATTGAATTACAAAATAAATATCAAATTTCTTATGATTTAATAATAACAAATAATAATAATCTCAATGATTATAATATTATTTAGGCAGTTTGCAAATCTTTAAAAATAAATCAAAATTACGAGACATAGATTATAGGTAGAGCTTTGCTTTAGTATGTCATGTCTCATCTAAACAGAATAAAGTGGTCAATAAACATTTATTGAAAATGATATATGAACTTATTTATAGCGATTAATGTAGACAATAAAGACCAAGTTTTCTATAATTTATTAAGTAAATAGAACATCTCAGAGTTAAGAATTTCAATTCTTGACAAGTTTGCTGATATTTTTTTGAAGTATATCAAAAGTGAGTTTACTTGATTATCGTATAACACTTAATTGTAGCATTGCCTAATGCACTTGTTCAGACCCATCTATTGTGGTAACTGCAATAAACGCACAAATATCTCTACTGAGCAGACAAATCATTGTGTTAAAATTCTACGAAGGAATAGTTCTGATTTTCACATATTTTTATGAACATTTAATAAGTAGGAAAATCAATTTTGAAAACTCACTTCCTGACGTGTTTCACAAACATGTTTTAAGAAAATAAAATGCAATAATTGTAGATATTAATATAGAAATCAAAAACCAAGTTCCTTATAACTTTTTTAAAATATGAAATCAGGGAGTAGAATGCTTAGTAATTATATTAATTCAGATTAACTTTTACGTGATTCAAAGTTAAGAATCATAGATAAAAGACACTGAATATATAAAGATTAATTTACAAAATAAAGATCAAATTTCTTATAATTTAATATAAAAAAAGTTAATCTTAATGATTACAATGTTAATTTATGTAGTTTACAAAAATTTGAAAATTAAAATAAAATTAATAGACATATATTATAGATAGAACTTTGCTGTAGCATATCATGTTTCATCTATACTAATTGAAGTGTCACAATAAAGTTGTATTGAAGAAGATATATGACATTAGATATAGAGATTAATGTAGACAATAAAGACCAAGTTTTGAATAATGTATTAAATACACAGATTATTCCAGAGAGCTTAGAATGTTAATTCATTCCGAGTTTGCTAATATTTCATGAACGTAAATCAAAAGTAACTTAAACTGATTATCGTATTACACTTAGTTGTAGCATCACATATCATATTTAAACAAAGCCAACTACCATAGTAAGTGTAATTAACTCACAAATATTAATACTGAGCAGTAAATTCATTGTCAAATATTAAGCTTGGTGTAAAAGTTTACAAACAAATAGTCCTACATTGCACATATATTAATGCAAATTAAATGAGTAAGATTATAAAAGATAAAAACTTACGGACTGAAGTCATCCAAGATACATGTTATGTAAAAGATAAAAGAAAATAGTCATATATATCAATATTGAAAACAAAAATGACTTTATTTATAAGAAAATCAAATCTCAGGGATTAGAATGCTTATTACTTTAGATATACCTTGATGTGAATCAAAATGAAGAAACATAGATAAAAGACACTGATTATAGCGATTAATGTAGAAAATAAAGAACAGATTTGACATGATTTGATAATAAAAATAGTAAATCTTAAAGCTTAGATTGTTAATGTATGCAGTTTACAAATGTTTAAAAAATAAATTCAAATTAAGAGACAGAGATTATAGGCAGAACTTTGCTGTAGCATCTCATGTCTCATCTATACAGAGTGAAGTGTTCCAATAATGTTTTCAAGATGGTATTCGATATTAAATGAGGAAAAACGATGTAATGAAAACACACGTCCCGAAGTGTTTAAGAAACATATTTTGAAGAAAAAAACAAATAATAGTCATGGATGTTATATAGAAATTAGAAACCAACTTTTTTGTACACTTTAATTTTTTCTATAAATTCTCAGGGATTAGAATGCTTATTAATTTAGATTTACCATGATGTTATTTAAACTTAAAAAAAAACTAATTATAGCGATCTATGTAGAACATAAAGATCACATTTTTCATGATTAAATAATGCAAACATTAAATCACAAACCTGAGATTGCTAACTTATGCAGTTTAAAAATGTTTAAAAAATAAAGCAAAATTAAGAGACATAGGTAGAACTTTGCTTTAGCATCTCATCTATCGTTTATGCATAGTGCAATTTTTCAATAAACTTTTTTAAAGAAGATATATGACATTTGTTATATCGATTAATGTAGAGAATAATGACTGAGTTTTGCATGATGTATTAAGTAAACAGAACCTTACAGAACTTAAAGTTTTAATTTTTGCCGAGTTTGCGGATATTTTATTGAAGGTATATCAAAAGTGAATTCACTTGATTGACGTATTGCACTTAGTTGTAGCATCGCCAAATGCATTTGTTCAGACCCATCTACTGTAGCACGTGCAATAAACGCACGAATATCATTACTGAGCGTACAAAATATTGTGTCAAAAGATTTCAAAGAAATAATCCTAATTTGCACATATTTTTTTGAAGATTTATTTAGGAAAGTTAATTTTGAAAACTTACGAACTGTGAAGTGATTTGCAAACATGTTTAAAGAAGATAAAAGGCAATAATCGTAGATATTGATATAGAATTTAAAAACCAAGTTCCTTATAACTTGCTTAAAAGTATTATGTCGGAGATTACAATGCTTATTAATTCTGTTAATTCAAATTAACTTTTACGTGATTCAAAGTTAAGAATGATAGATAAAAGACACTGATTATATAGCGATTATCTCACAAAATAAAAATAAAAATAAAATTTGTCATGATTTAACAATAACAAAAGTTAATCTCTATTATTAGAATGTTCATTTAGGCACTTTACAAATATTCAAAAATAAATAAAAAATAAGAGACATAGATTATAAGTAGTGCTTTGCTGTAGCATCTCATGTCTTATATATATATATATATATATATATATATATATATATATATATATATATATATATATATATATATATAAATATATATATACATATATATATATATATATATATATATATATATATATATATATATTTATATATATATGTATATATATATATATATTTATATATATATATATATATATATATATATATATATATATATATATATATATATATATGTATCTATATATATATATATATATATATATATATATATATATATATATATATTGTAAATATTTATATATATATTTATATATATATATATATATATATATATATATATATATATATATATATATATATATATATATATATATATAAAGATATATATATATATATATATATATATATATATATATATATATATTATATATAAATTTATATATATATATATATATATATATATATATATATATATATATATATATATATATATATATATATATATATATATATATATATATATATATATTTACATAGTTACATAGTGCAGTGCTCATAATCATTTTGTATTGAAGACGATATTTGGCGTAGTTTATAGCCATCAATATAGACAATAAAAGCCAAGTTTTACATGATTTATTAAGTAAACAGAACATCCCAGAGCTTAGAATTTTAAATTTTGCAGAGTTTTCTGATATTTCATTGAAGTATAGCAAAATTAAGTTCACTTGATTGTCATATTGCACTTAATTGTAGCATCGCCAATTGCCATTGTTCAGACCCATACTGTAGTAAGTGCAATAAACGCACGAATATTTTTACTGAGCAGACAAATCGTTGTGTAAACATATTACACAAAAATAGTCCTAATTTGCACATACTTTTATGCAGATTTAAAACTAGGAAATCAATTTCAAAAACTTACGTTCTGAAGTGTTTCACAAACATGTTTTAAGAAAATAAAAGGCAATAATCGTAAATATTAATATATTAATCAAAAGCTTAACATGATGTATTAATTAAACAGAACATCTCAGAGAGATTAGAATGGTAATTTATGCCGAGTTTGCTAATGTTTCATGAAGGTAAATCAAAAGTAAGTTAAATTGATTATCGTATTAAACTTAGTTGTAGTATCGCATATCGCATTTATACAAGGAACGAAACCATAGCAAGTGTAATTACCTCACGAATACTAATACTGAACAGTAAATTCATTGTCAAAATTTAAGCTTGGTGTGAAATTTTTACAAACAAATAGTCCTAATTTGCACATATATTAATGCAAATTAAATTAGTAAGAAAAAAAGGTTGAAAACTTACGGACTGAAATGATCCAAGATACATATTTTGAAAAATATAAATGGCAATATTCATACATATCAGTATTGAAAATAAAAATGACTTTGTTTATAAGAAAATCAAATCTCAGGGATTAGAATGCAAACTAATTTAAATATACCTTGATGTGAATCAAAATGAAGAAACATACATAAAAACACTGATTATAGCGATTAATGTAGAAAATAAAGATCAAATTTGGCATGATTCAATAATTAAAACAGTAAATCTCAGAGCTTAGATTGTTAATTTATACAGTTTACAAATATTTAAAAAAAAATTAAATGAAGAGACATAGAATATAGATAGAACTTTGCTGTAGCAACTCATGTCTTATCTATACAGAGTGAAGTGTTCAATAAACTTTTCTTGTAAATGGTATTCGATATTAAATAAGGAAAAGCGATATAATAAAAATATACGTTCTGAAGTGTTTAAGAAACATGTTTTGAAGAAGAAAAAAAGGTAATAGTCATAAATATTATATATAGAAATTAGAACCCAACTTTGTTGTATACTTTAAAACTATAAAATCTCAGGGATTAGAATGCTTATTAATTTAGATTTACCATGATGTGATTTAAAGTTAAAAAAATACTGATTATAGCAATTTATTTAGAAATTAAAGATCACATTTTTATAATTAAATAATACAAACAGTAAATCTCAGAGCTGAGATTGCTAATTTTATGCAGTTTGAAAGTGTTAAAAAAATGAAGCAATATTAAGAGACATAAATAGAACTTTGCTTTAGCATCTCATCTCTCGTTTATGCATAGTGCAATTTTTCAATTAACTTTTCTGGAAGAAGATATATGACATTAGGTTTAGCGATTAAAGAAGACAATAATGACCAAGTGTTGCATGATGTATCAAGTAAACAGAACATCCCAGAGCTTAGAATTTTATTTTTGCCGAGTTTGCTGATATTTTATTGAAGGTATATCAAAAGTAAGTTCACTTGATTGACGTATTGCACTTAGTTGTAGCATCGCCAAATGCATTTGTTCAGACCCATCTATCGTAGTAAGTGCAATAAACGCACGAATATCATTACTGAGCATACAAATCATTGTGTAAAAAGATTGCAAAGAAATAGTCCTAATTTGCACATAGTTTTATGCAGATTTGATAGGTAGAAAAGTCAATTTTGAAAACTTACGATCTGTGAAGTGTTTCACAAACATGTTTGAAGAAGATAAAAGCAATAATCGTAGATATTAATATAGAAACAAAAAACCAAGTGTCTTATTGTTTCTTATTGTTTAGAAAATGAAATCAGCATTAGAATGCATATTAATACTATTAATTCAGATTAATCTTTAAGTGATTCAAAGTTAAGAATCATAGATAAAAGACACTGATTACATACAAATTTACTTACAAAATAAAGATACAATTTCTCGTGATTTAATAATACAAAAGTTAATCCCAATTTTTAGAATGATAATTTATGCACTTTACAAATGTTTGAGCAGTAAATCAAAATTAGGAGACATAGATTATAGTTAGAACTTTGCTGTCGCATCTCATGTCTCATCTATACATAATAAAGTGATCCAATAAACTATTGATAAAGACGATATATGACGTTAGTTATTGCGATTAATGTAGACAATAAAAAACACGTTTTATATGATTTATTTAGTAAACAGAACATCACAGAGGTTAGAATTTAAATTTTGGCCAAGTTTGCTGATATTTCATTAAAGTATATCAAAAGTAAGTTCACTTGATTGTCGTGTCGCACTTAGTTGTAGCATCGCCAAGTGCATTTGTTCAGAACAATCTACTGCAGTAAGTGCAATAAAAGCACAATTTTATTACTGAGCAGAAAGATCGTTGTGTAAAATTTTACAAAGAAATAGTCCTAATTTGCACATATTTTAATAGAGATTTAATAACTAGGAAAATCAATTTTGAAAACTTACTTTCTGAAGTGTTTCACAAACATGTTTTAAGAAGATAAAAGGCAATAATCGTAGATATTAATATAGGAATCAAAAACCACGTTATCTTTAACTTGTTTGAAAATATAAAATTAGGGAATAGAATGCTTATTCATTCTATTAATTCAGATTAACGTTTACGTTATTCAAAGCTAAGAATCACAGATTAAAAATACTGATTATAAAGCGATTAACTTACAAAATAAAGATCAAATTTCCCTAATTTATTAATGAAAAATTTAATCTCAATGATTATAATGTTGATTTATGCAGTTTGCAAATGTTTAAAAAAAGTCAAAATATATAGACATAGATTACAGGTAGAACTTTGCTGTAGCATCTCATGTCTTATCTATACTGAATGAAGTGTTCCAATAAATTTTTATTGAAGAAGATATATGACATTAGATATAGAGATTAAGGTAGACAATAAAGACCAAGTTTTACATAATTTATTAAGTAAAGAGACCATCCCAGAACTTGAAATTTTAATTTTTGCCGAGTTTGCTGATATTTTATTGAAGGTATATCAAAAGTAAGTTCACTCGATTGACGTATTGCACTTAGTTGTAGCATCGCCTAATGCATTTGTTCAGAACCATCTACTGTAGTAAGTGCAATAAACGCACGAATATCATTACTGAGCATACAAATCATTGTGTAAAAAGATTGCAAAGAAATAGTCCTAATTTGCACATAGTTTTATGCAGATTTGATAAGTAGAAAAGTCAATTTTGGAAACTTACGATCTGTGAAGTGTTTCACAAACATGTTTGAAGAAGATAAAAAGCAATAATCGTAGATATTGATATAGAAACAAAAAACCAAGTTTCTTATAACTTGTTTAAAAAATGAAATCAGCATTAGAATGCTTATTAATACTATTAATTCAGATTAATCTTTACGTGATTCAAAGTTCAGAATCATAGATAAAAGACACTGATTACATACAAATTTACTTACAAAATAAAGATACAATTTCTCATGATTTAATAATACAAAAGTTAATCCCAATTTTTAGAATGATAATTTATGCACTTTACAAATGCTTAAACAATAAATCAAAATTAATAGACATAGATTATAGGTAGAACTTTGCTGTAGCATCTAATGTTCCATCTATACTGAATGAAGTGATCAATACACTTTTATTGAAAAAGATATATGACATTAGATATAGAGATTAATGTAGACAATAAAAACCAAGTTTTGAATGATGTATTAGGTAAACAGAACATCTCAGAAAGCTTAAAATGTTAATTCATCTCAACTTTGCTAATATTTTATGAACGTAAATTAAAAGCAAGTTAAGATGATTATCGTATTTCACTTAATTGTAGCATCGCATATCGTATTTATACAAAGCCATCTACCATAGTAAGTGTAATTATCTCACGAATATTAATACTGAGCAGTAAATTCATTGTCAAATATTAAGCTTGGTGTGAACATTTTACAAACAGCTAGTCCTAATTTGCACATATAATAATGCAGATTAAATGAGTAAGAAAAGAAAGGATGAAAACTTACGGACTGAAGTGATCCAAGATACATGTTTTAAAAAAGATAAATGGCACTATTCATACATATCAATATTGAAAATAAAAATTACTTTGTTTATAAGAAAATCAAATCTCAGGGATTAGAATGCATATTATTTTAAATATACCTTGATGTGAATCAAACTGAATAAATAATAATAAAAGACACTGATTATAGCGATTTATGTAGAAATAAAAACCAAATTTCTCATGATTTAATAATAAAAAAGTTAATCTCATTGATTATAATGTCAATTTGTGCAGCTTACAAATATTTAGAAAATAAATCAAAGTTAAGAGACATAGATAATAGGTAGAACTTTGCTTTAGCATCTCATGTCTCATCTATACATTATGAAGTGTTCCAATACACTTTTATAGAAGACGATATATGACGTTGGTTATAGCGATTAATGTAGAAAATAAAACCAAGTTTTACATGATTTAGATAGTAAACAGAACATCCCAGAGCTTAGAATTTAATTTTGTTTCGGGTTTGCTGATATTTTATTGAAGTATATTAAAAGAAAGTTCACTTGATTGTCGTATTGCACTTACTTGGAGCATCGCCTAATGCATTTGTTCACACCCATTTATTGTAGTAAGTGCAATAAACGCACGAATAGCTTTACTGAACAGACGTATCATTGTGCAAACATTTTACAAAGAAATAGTCCTAATTTGCGCATGTTTTTTATGCAGATTTAATAAGTAGGAAAATCAATTTTGAAAACTCACGTTCTGAAGTGTTTCACAAACATGTGTTAAGAAGATAAAAGGCAATAGTCGTAGATATTAATATTGAAATCAAAAATCAAGTTACTTATAACTTGTTTGAAAATATTAAATCAGGGAATAGAATGTAAATTAATTATACTAATTCTGATTAACCTTTACGTGATTCAAAGTTAAGAATTATAGATAAAAGACACTGATTATATAGCGATTAAATTACCGAATAAAACCAAATTTCTTATGATTTGATAATAAAAAAAATAATCTCAGTATTTATAATGTTAATTTGTGCAGTTTACAAATGTTGAAAAAAAAATCAAAATTAAGAGACATAGATTATAGGTAGAATTTTGCTTTAGCATATCATGTCTCATCTACACATTGTGAAGTGTTTAATAAATTTATATTAAAGACGATGTATGACGTTAGTTATAGCGATTAAGGTAGACAATAAAGACCAAGTTTACATGATTTATTAATAAACAGAACATCCCACAGCTAAAAATGTTTATTTTTTGCCGTGTTTGCTGATATTTCATTGAAGTATATTACAAGTAAGTTTCTTTGATTGTTGTATTGCACTTAGTTGTAGCATTTCCTAATGCATTTGTTCAGACCCATCTAATGTAGTAAGTGCAATAAAAGCACGAATGTCATTACTGAGCAGACAATTCATTGTGTTAAAATTTTACAAAGAAATAGTCCTTATTTGCACCTGTTTTTATTCAGAATTAATAAGTAGGAACATCAATTTTGAAAACTTACGTTCTGAAGTGGTTCACAAAAATGTTTTAAGAAGATAAAAGGCAATAATTGTAAATATTAATATAGAAATCAAAAAGCTCTACCTGATGTATTAAGTAAACAGAACATCTTAGAGAGCTTAGAATTTCAATTTATGCCGAGCTTGCTAATATTTCATGAACGTAAATAAAAAGTAAGTTCAATTGATTATCGTATTACACTAAGTTGTAGTATCGCATATCGCATTTATACAAGAAAAGAAACCATAGCACGTGTAATTACCTCACGAATACTAATACTGAACAGTAAAATCATTGTCAAATATTAAGCTTGGTGTGCAAATTTTACAAACAAATCGTCCTAATTTGCACATATATTAATGCAGATTAAATAAGTAAGAAAAGAAAGGATGAAAACTTACCGACTGACGTGATCCAAGATACATGTTTTGAAAAAGATAAATGGCACTATTCATACATATCAATATTGAAAAAATAAAATGACTTTCTTTATCTTTGTTTACTGAAAATCAAATCTCAGTAATAAGAATGCATATTAATATAGATATACCTTGATGTGAATCAAACTGAATAAATATAGATAAAAACACTGATTATAGCATTTAATGTAGAAAATAAAGTACAAATTTAGCATGATTCAATAATAAAAAACAGTAAATTTTAGAACTTAGATTGTTAATTGTTGCAGTTTACAAATATTTAAAAATAAATTCAAATTAAGAGACATAGATAATAGGTAGAACTTTGCTGTAGCATCTCATGTCTGTTCTAATAAATTTTTCTTCACAATGGTATTGGATATTAAATAAGGAAAACGATGTAATGAAATCAAATGTTCTGAAGGGTTTAAGAAACAAATTTTGAAGAAGATAAAAGGCAATAGATATTATTTAGAAATTAGAAACCAAGTTTTGTTTTGGATATTTTTTTCAAAGATATAAATTTTCAGGATTTAGAATGCTTATTAGTTTAGATTTACCATGATGTGATTTAAATTAAAAAGCACTGATTATAGCGATTCATGTAGAAAATAAAGATCACATTTTTCATGATTGAATAATAAAAACAGTAAATCTCAAAGCTGAGATTGTTAATATATGCAGTTTAAAGATCTTTAAAAAAATTAAGCAGAAATTAAGATACATAGGTGAACTTTGCTTTAGCATCTCATCTCTCATTTATGCAGAGTAAAATTTTTCAATTAAATTTTCTGGAAGAAGTTAAAGGACATTAGTTATAGCGATTTATGTAGACAATAATGACCAAGTTTTGCATAATGTATTAGGTAAGTAGAACATCTCAAAGAAATTAGAATGTTAGTGTTTGCCGAGAATGCTGATATTTCAATAAGGTAAATCAAAAGTAAGTTCAATTGATTATCGTATTGCACCTAATTGTAGCATCGCATATCGCAATTATACCGGGAAGAAAAGGATTATCAGTAGGAAAATCAATTAACAAAAATTCCGTGCTGAAGAGTTCCACAAAACGTTTAATAAAAAGGCAATTATCGTAGATATTAATATAGAAATCAAAAATCAAGTTTCTTATAACTTGTTTAGAGATATTAAATCAGATATTAGAATGCTTATTAATTATATTAATTCAGATTAACCTTTACGTGATCTAAAGTTAAGAATCATACGTACAAGACTCTGATTATATAACAATTAAGTTACAAAATAAAGATCAAATTTCTCATGATTTAAAAATAAATAGAAATTAATCTCAGTGATTAAATGTTAATTTATGCAGTTTGCCAATGTTTAAAAAGTAAATTTAAATTAAGAGACAGATTATAGTTAGAACTCTGTTGTAGCATCTCATGTCTCATCTACACAGAGTGAAGTGTTTCAATAAACTGTTATTGAAGAAGATATATGACATTAGATATAGAGACTAATGTAGACAATAAAGACCAAGTTTTACATGATGTACTGAGTAAACAGAACAACCCAGAGAGCTTAAAATGATATTTTATATCGAGTTTGCTTAATTTCATGAAGGTAAATCAAAAGTAAGTTAAATAGATTATCGTATTACACTAAGTCGTAGCATCGAAGATCGCATTTATACAAAGCTATCTACCATAGTAAGTTTAATTACTTCACGAAGTTTAATACTGAGCAGTAAATTCATTGTCAAATATTGAGCTTGGTGTGAAAATTTTACAAACAAATAGTCCTAATTTGCACATATATTAATGGCAATTAAATGAGTAAGAAAAGAAGGGATGGAAACTTACCGACTGAAGTGATCCAAGATACATGTTTTAAAAAAAATAAAAGGCAATATTCATACATATTAATATTGAATATAAAAATGACTTTATTTATAAAGAAAACCAAATCTCAGGGATTATAATGCTTATTAACTGAGATATACCTTGATGTAAATCAAAATGAAGAAATATAGATAAAAGACACTGATCATAGCAATTAATGTAGAAAATTAAGAACAAATTTGGCATGATTTAATAATAAAAACGGTAAATCTCAGAGCTTAGATTGTTAATTGATGCAGTTTACAAATGTCTAAAAAAATGATTTCAAATTAAGAGACATAGGGTATAAGTAGAATTTTGCTGTAGCATATCACGTCTCATCTATACAGAATGAAGTGTTCCAATAAACTTTTATTGAAAATGGTATTGAACATTAATTGAGGAAAAACGATATAATAAAAACATACGTTTTGAAGTGTTTAAAAACATATTTTGATGAAGAAAAAGGCAATAGTCATAGATATTATATAGAAATTAGAAGCCAAGTTTCTTTGTATACTTTTATCAAAGATATAAATTCTCAGGGATTATAATGCTTATCATTTTAGATTTACCATGATGTGATTAAGATTTTAAAACCACACTGATTATAGCGATTTATGTAGAAAATAAAGATCTAATTTATCATATCTGAATAATAAAAACAGCAAATCTTAGAGCTGAGATTGTTAATTTATGCAGTTAATATGATATTAAATATGAAAATTATTGTAGACAATACAGACCAAGTTTACATGATGTACTAAGTAAACAGAACATCTTAGAGAGCTAAGAATGGTAATTTATACCTTGTTTGCTCATATTTCATGAAGGTAAATCAAAAAGTAAGTTAAATTGATTATCGTATTACACTTAGTTGTAGCATCGCATATCAAATTTATACAAAGCTATCTACAATAGTAAGTGAAAATAACTCACAAATATTAATACTGAGCAGTAAATTCATTGTCATATATTAAGCTTGGTGTGAACATTTTACAAACAAATAGTCCTAATTTGCATATATATTAATGCAGATTAAATGAGTAACAAAAGAATGAATGAAAACTTACAGACTGAAGTGATCCAAGAAACATGTTTGGAAAAGATAAATGGTAATATTCATACATATTAATATTGAAAATAAAAATGACTATTTTTAAAAGAAAATCAAATCTCAGGGATTAGAATGCTTATTAATTTAGATATACCTTGGCGTGAATGAAATTGAAGAAACATAGATAAAAGACACTGGTTATAGCGATTAATGTAGAAACTAAAAAGCAAATTTGGCATGATTTAATAATTAAAACACTAAATCTCAGAGTATAGGTAGAACTTTACTGTAGCATCTCATGTCTCATCTATACAGAGTGAAGTGTTCCAATATTTTTTTCTTGAAGATGGTATTGGATATTAAATGAGGAAATACAATATAATGAAAACATAAGCTACGAAGTGTTTAAGAAACATATTTTGAAGTAAATAAAAGGCAATAGTCATGGATATTATATAGAAATTAAAAACCAAGTTCTTTTTGTAATTTTTTTTTTTGTATAAAATCTTAGGATTAGATGCTTATTAATTTAGATTTAAGTTGATGTGATTTAAAGTGTAAACAAACACTAATTATAGCAATTTAGGTAGAAAATAAAGATCAAACTTGTCATAATTGAATAATAAAAACAGTAAATCTCAGAGCTGAGATTGTTAGTTTATGCAGTTGAAATTTTTTTAAACATAAAGCAAAATTAAAAAAACATAGGTAGAAGTTTGCATTAGCATCTCATTTCTCATTCATGCAGAGTGAAATTTTCAATTAACTTTTCATGAAGAAGATATATGACATTAGTTATAGCGTTTAATGTAGACAATAAAGACCACGTTTTGCATGATTTACTAAGTAAACAGAACATCTCAGAGAGCCTGGAATATTAATTTATGTCAAGTTTGCTAATATTTCATGAAAGCAAATCAAAAGTAAGTTAAATTGATTATCGTATTTAACTCTTAGTGTAGCTTCGCATATTGCAATATATACAACAAAAGAAAAGATAATCAGTAGGAAAGTCAATTTTGAAAACTTACGTTCTGAAGTGTTTCACACACATGTTTGAAGAAGATATAAGGCAATAATCGTAGATATTAATATAGAAGTCAAAAACCAAGTTTCATATAACTTGTTTGAAATATTAAATCAGTATTAGCATGCTTATTAATTCTTTTAATTCAGATTACCCTTAATGTGATTCAAAGTTAAGAATCATAGATACAAGACACTGATTATATAGCGATTAACTTACAAAATAAAGATGAAATTTCTCATCATTTAATACTAAAAAAAGTTAGTCTTAGTGATTAGAATGTTAATTTATGCAGTTTGCAAATTTTGAAATATAAATCAATATTAAGAGACATAGATTATAAGTAAAACTCTGCTGTAGAATCTCATGTTTTAACTATACAGAGTGAAGTGTTTCAATAAACCTTTATTTAAAAAGATACATGACATTAGATATAGAGACTAATGTAGACAATAAAGACCAAGTTTTACATGATGTACTAAGTAAACAGAAGATCTCAGAGAGCTTAGAATGTTAATTTATACCGGGTTTGCTAATATTTCATGAACGTAAATCAAAAGTAAGTTAAATTGATTATCGCATTACACTTAATTGTAGCATCGCATATCGCATTTATACAAGAAAAGAAACCATAGCAAGTGTAATTACCTCACGAATATTAATAGTGAGCAGTAAATTTATTGTCAAATATTAAGCTTGGTGTGAAATTTTTACAAACAAATGGTCCTAATTTGCACATATATTAATGCAGATTAAATGAGTAAGAAAAGAAGGATACTAACTTACCGACTGACGTGATCCAAGATTCATGTTTTGAAAAAGATAAATGGCATTATTGATACATATCAATATTGAAAATGAAAATTACTTTGTTTATAAGAAAATCAAATCTCAGGGATTAGAATGCATACTAGTTTAGATATACTTTGATGCAAATCAAACTTAATAAATAAAAATAAAATATACATAGTAAAGCGATTAATGTAGAAAATAAAGAACACATATGGCATGATTTAATAATAAAAAACAGTAAATCTCAGAACTTAGATTGTTAATCGATGCAGTTTACAAAAGTTTAAAAAAAAATTAGAATTAAAAGACATAAATTATAGGTAGAACTTTGCTGTAGCATCTCATCTTTCATCTATACAGAGTGAAATGTTCCAATAAACTTTTCTTGAAAATGGTATTGGATATTTAATGAGGAAAACCGATATAAAGAAAACAAACGTTCTGAAGTGTTTAAGAAACATATTTTGAAGTAAATAAAGGGCAATAGATATTATATAGAAATTAAAAACCAAGTTTTTGTGTTTATTTTTTCAAAGATATAAAACCTTTGGGATTAGAATGCTTATTAACTCAGATTTACCATGATATGATTTAAAGTAAAAAACACTCATTATAGCGATTTATGTGGAAAATAAATATCACATTTCTCATGATTGAATAATAAAAACAGTAAATCTCCGAGCTGAGATTGTTAATTTATGCAGTTTCAAAATGTTTAAAAAATAAAGCAAAATTAAGATACATAGGTAGAACTTTGCTTTAGCATTTCATCTCTTATATATGTAGAGTAAAAAATGTTAATTACAATTTCTGGAAGAAGTTAAAGGACATTAGTTATAGCGATCAATGTAGACAATAATGACCAAGTTTTGCATGATGTATTAAGTAAACAGAACATCTCAAAAAACTTAGAAGCTTAGTGTTTTGAAAATGCTGATATTTCATTAAGGTAAATCAAAGGTAAGTTCAATTAATTTTCGTATTACACTTAATTGTAGCATCGCATATCGCAATTATACAAGAAAGGAAGGAAAGGATCATCAGTAGGAAAATCAATTTAGGAAAATTCCGTGCTGAAGAGTTTCACAAAATGTTCAAGATAAAAGGCAATAATCGGAAATATTAATATAGAAATCCAAAACCAAGTTTCTTATAACTTGTTTAAAAAAATGAAACCAGATATTAGAATGCTTATAATTCTATTAATTTAAATAAACCTTTACGTGACTTAAAGTTAAGAATCATACGTACAAGACACTGATTATATAACGATTAAGTTACAAAATAAAGATTACATTTCTCATGATTTAAATATAAATGAAGATTAATCTTAGTGATTAGAATGTTAATTTATGCAGTTTGCAAATGTTTAAAAAGTAAATCAAAATTAAGAGACAGATTATACGTAGAACTTTGCTGTAGCATCTCATGCCTCATTTTTACAGAGTGAAGTGTTCCAATAAACTTTTATTGAAGAAGGTATATGACATTAGCCAAAGAGATTAATGTAGACAATAAAAACCAAGTTGTACATGATGTACTGAGTAAACAAAACATCTCAGAGAGCTTAGGATGGTCTTTATACCGAGTTTGCTTAATTTCATGAAGGTAAATCAAAAGTAAGTTAAATAGATTATTGCATTACACTTAGTCGTAGCATCGCATATCGCATTTATACAAAGCTATCTACCATAGTAAGTGTAATTACCTCACGAAGTGTAATACTGAGCAGTAAATTCATTGTCAAATATTAAGCTTGGTGTGAAAATTGTACAAACAAATAGTCCTAATTTGCATATATTTTAATGCAGATTATATGAATAAGAAAAAAAGGGATGAAAACTTACCAACTAAAGTGATCCAAGATACATGTTTGAAAATAATAAAGGGCAATATTCATACATATCAATATTGGAAATAAAAATTACTTTGTTTATAAGAAAATCAAATCTCAGGGATTAGAATGCATATTAATTTAGATATACCTTGATATAAATCAAAATGAAGAAACATAGATAAAAGACATTGATTATAGCGATTAATGTAGAAAATAAAGAACAAATTTGGCATGATTGAATAATAAAAAGGGTAAATCTCAGAGCTTAGAATGTTAATCTATGCACTTTACAAATGTTTAAAATATAAATTCAAATTAAGTGACATAGATTATAGGTATAACTTTGCTGTAGCATCTCATGTCTCATCTATACAGAGTGAAGTGTTCTAATAAACTTTTATTGAAAATGGTATTGAATTTTAAATGAGGAAAACGATATAACGAAAACATACTTTCTGAAGTATTTAAAAACATATTTTGAAGAAGAAAAAGGCAATAGTTATATATATTATTTAGAAATTAAAAACCATTTTTTTGTATACTTTTATCAAAGATATAAAATCTCAGGGATTTTAAAGCTTATTGATTTAGATTTAACATGATGTGATTCAAAGTTAAAAAAAAAAATCACTATAGCAATTTATGTAGAAAATAAAGATCAAACTTGTCATGATTGAATGAAAACAATAGTAAATGACAAAGCTGAGATTGTTAATTTATACAGTTTAAAAATGTTTAAAAAAAGGGAAAATTAAGATACATAGGTAGAACTTTGCTGTAGCATCTCATGTCTCATTTATGCCGAATGAAGTATTCCAATAAACTTTTATTGAAGAAGATATATGACATTAGATATAGATATTAATGTGGACAATAAAGACCAAGTTTTACATGATGTACTAAGTAAACAGAACATCTCAGAGAGCTTAGAATGTTAATTTATGCCAAGTTTGCTAATATTTCATGAAGGTAAATCAAAAGTAAGTTAAATTGATTATCGTATTGCACTTAGTTGTAGCATCGCATATCTCATTTATTCAAAGCTATCTACCATAGTAAGTGTAATTAAGTCACGATTTTTTTTTTCACTGAGCAGTAAAATCATTGTCAAATATTAAGCTTGGTGTGCAAATTTTACAAACAAATAGTCCTAATTTACATATATATTAATGCAGAAAAATGAGTAACAAAAGAAGGAATGAAAACTTACAGACTTAAGTGATCCAAGAAACATGGTTTGAAAAGATAAATGGCAATATTTATACATATTAATATTGAAAATAAAAATGACTTTGTTTAAAAGAAAGTCAAATCTCAGGGATTAGAATGCTCATTAATTTAGATTTACCTTGGTGTGAATCAAAATTAAGAAACATAGATAAAAGACACTGATTATAGCGATTAATGTAGAAACTAAACAACAAATTTGGCATGATTTGATAATAAAAACAGTAAATCTCGGAGCTTAGATTGTTATTCTATGCAGTTTACAAGTCCTTAAATAATTAATTCAAATTAAGATACATATATTAGAGGTAAACCTTTGCTGTAGCAAATCATGTCTCATCTATTCAGAGTGAAGTGTTCCAATAAACTTTTCTTAAAAATAGTATTAGATATTAAAATGAGGAAAAACATTATAATGAAAACATACGTTCTGAAGTGTTTAGAAACATATTTTAAAGAAAATAAATGGCAATAATTATAGATATTATATAGAAATTATAAAACCAAGTTTTTTAAAAACTATTTTCAAAAATATGAAATCTCAGGATTAGATGCTTATTAATTTTGATTTAACTTGATGTGATTCAAAGTTAAAAAAATAAATAAGTATAGCAATTATGTAGAAAATAAAGATCAAACTTGTCATGATTGAATAAAAACAAGAATAAATGACAAAGCTGAGATTGTTAATTTATGCAGTTATAAAATGTTTTAAAAAAATTAAGAGACAGGTAGAAATTTGCTTTCGCATATCATCTCTCATTTATGCCGAGTGAAAGTTTTCAACTAAATTTTCTTGAAAAAGATCAATGGCATTACTTATAGCGATTAATGTAGACAATAAGAACCAAGTTTTGCATGATGCACTAAGTAAACAGAACATCTCAGAGAGCCAAGAATGTTAATTTATGTCAAGTTTGCTAATAATTCATTAAGGTAAATCAAAAGTAAGTTAAATTGATCATCGTATTTCACCCTTAGTTGTAGCATCGCATGTCGCATTATATACAATAAAAGAAAGGATCATCAGTAGTAATTCAATTTTGAAAACTTACGTTCTGAAGTGTTTCACAAAAATGTTTTGACAAGATAAAAGGTAATAATCTCAGATATTAATATATAAATCAAAATCCAACTTTCTAATAAATTGTTTAAAAATTTTAAATCAGGATTAGAATGTCTATTATTTCTATTAAATCAGATTAATCTTTACGTGATTCAAAGTTAAGAATCATAGATAAAAGACACTGATTATATAGCGATTAACTTACAAAATAAATATGAAATTTAATCATCATTTAATAATACAAAAAAAAAAAAAAAAAATCTTAGGGATTTTAATGCTAATTTTTGCAGTTTGCAAATATTTAAATAATAAATCAAAATTAAGACACACATATTATAGGTAGAACTTTTCTGTAGCATCTCATGTCTCATCAATACAGAGTGAAGTGTTCTAATAAACTTTTATTTAAGAAGATATATGACATTAGATATAGCGATTAATGTAGACAATAAAGACCAAGTTTTACATGATGAAGTAAGTAAACATAAGATCTCAGAGAGCTTAGGATGGTATATTATACCAGGTTTGTTAATATTTCATGAAGGTAAATCAAAATTAAGTTAAATTGATTATCGTATTACACTTAGTTGTAGCATCGCATATCGAATTTATACAAAACTATCTACCATATTAAGTGTAATTAACTCACGAATATTAATACTGAGCAGTAAATTCATTGTCAAATATTAGGCTTGGAGTCAGAATTGTACAAACAAATAGTCCTAATTTGCATATATATTAATGCAGAGTAAATGAGTAAGAAAAGAAGGGATGAAAACTTACGGGCTGAAGTGATTCAAGAAACATGTTTTGGAAAAGATTAAAGGCAATATTTATGCATATTAATATTGAAAATAAAAATGACTTTGTTTATAAGAAAATCAAATCTCAGGAATATAATGCTTATTAATCTAGATATACCTTGATGTGAAATAAAATGAAGAAACATAGATAGGAGACACTGATGATAGCGATTAATGTAGGAAATAAAGAAGAAATTTGGCATGATTGAATAATAAAAACAGTAAATCTCAGAGCTTAGATTGTTAATTTATGCAGTTTACAAATGTTCTAAAAATTAAATCAAGCTTGCTGTAGCATCTTATGTCTCTTTTATACAGAGTGAAGTGTTCCAAAACACCTTTCTTGAAAATGGTAATGGATATTAAATGAGGAAAAACGATATAATGAAATCAAACGTTCTGAAGTGTCTAAGAATTATATTTTGAAAAAATTAAAGGCAATAGTCATAGATATTATATAGCAATAAAAAACCAAGTTTTTTTTTCGTATACTTTTTCAAAGATTTAAATTCTCAGGGATTAGAATGCTTATTAACTTAGATTGAACTTGATGTGATTTAAAGGGAAAAAAACAAATTATGGCCCTTTATGTAGAAAATAAAGATCAAATTTCTCATGATTGAATAATAAAAACAGTAAACCTTAGAGCGCTGAGATTGGTAATTTATGCACTTTAAAAATGTTTAAAAAATAAAGCAGACATTAGATATAGCGATTGATGTAGACAATAAAGACCAAGTTTTACATGTTGTTTTAATTAAACAGAACATCTCATAGAGCTTAGAATGTTAATTTATGTCGAGTTTGCTATTATCTTATGAAGGTAAATCAAAAGTAAGTTAAAATGATTATCGTATTACACATAGTTGTAGCATCGCATATCGCAATTATACAATAAAAGAAAGGATCATCAGTAGAAAAGTCAATTTTGAAAACTTACGATCTGTGAAGTGTTTCACAAACATGTTTTATGAAGATAAAAGTCAATAACCGTAGATATTGATATAGAAATCAAAAACCAAGTTTCTTATAACTTGTTTTAAAATATTATATTAGGGATTAAAATGCTATCATTTCTATTAATTCCTATTAACCTTTACGTGATTCAAAGTTAAGAATCATAGATAAATGACACTGATTATATAAAGAATAACTTACAAAATAAAGATCAAATTTCTCATGATTTAATGATAAATAAAATTTAATCTCAGAGATAAGAATGTTAATTTCTGCAGTTTGCAAATGTTGAAACATTAAATCAAAATTAAGAGACATAGATTATAGGTAGAATTTTGCTGTAGCATCTCATGTCTTATCTATACAGAGTGAGTGTTCCAATAAACTTTTATTGAAGAAGATATGTGACATTAGATATAGTGATTAATGTAGACAATAAAGACCAAGTTTCACATATTGTATTAAGTAAACAGATTATCTCAGAGAGCTTAGAATGTTAATTTATGTCGAGTTTGCTTATATTTCATAAAGGTATATCAAAAGTAAGATAATATATTTATCGTATTACAATTAATTGTAGCATTGCATATCGCATTTATACAAAGCTATCTATTAGTAAGTGTAATTAACTTACAAATATTAATACTGAGCAGTAAATTCACTGTCAAATATTAAGCTTCGTGTGAAAATTTTACAAACAAATAATCTTAATTTGCATATATAATAATGCTAATTAAATGAGTAAGAAAAGAAGGGATGAAAACCTACCGACTGAAGTGATCCAAGATACAGGTTTTGAAAAGATAAAAGGCAATATTCATACATACCAATATTGAAAATAAGAAAGTCTTTGTTGATAAGAAAATCAAATCTCAGGGATTAGAATGCTTATTAATTTTGATATACCTTGATGTGAATCAAAATGAAGAAACGTAGATAAAAAACACTGATTATAGCGATTAATATAGAAAATAAAGAATAGATTTGGCATGATTTAATAAAAACCCAGTAAATCTTAGAACTTAGATTGTTATTTTATGTACTTTACAAATAAATGCAAATTAAGAGACAGAGATTATAGGAAGAACTTTGCTGTAGCATCTCATGTCTTATCTATACAGAGTGAAGTGTTCCAATAAACTTGTATTGAAGATGGTATTGAATATTAAATTAGGAAAAACGATATAATAAAAACATACGTTCTGAAGTGTTTAAGAAACATATTTTGAAGATGAAAAAGGCAATAGTCATAGATAGTATATAGAAATTATAAACCAAGTTTTTTGTATACTTATTTCAAATATATAAAATCTCAGGATTAGAATGCTTATTAATTTAGATTTAACTTAATGTGATTTAAAGTAAATAAAACACTGATTATAGCTAATGATGTAGAAAATGAAAATCAAATTTCTCATGATTGAATAATAAAAACAGTAAATCTCAGGGCTGAGATTGTAAATTTATGCAGTTTAAGATAATTAAAAAAAAAAAAAAAGCAAAATTAAGAGACATAGGTTGAAATTTGCTTTAGCATCTAATCTCACACTTGTGCAGAGTAAATATTTCATTTAACTTTCTTGAAGAAGATAAATGACATTACTTATTGCGATTAATATAGACAATAATGCCCAAGTTTTACATGATGTATTGAGTAAGCAGAACATCTCAGAGAGCTTGAAATGTTAGTGTTTGCCGAAAATGTTAATATTTCATTAAGTTAAATCAAAATTGATTATCGTATTACACTTAATTGTAGCGTCGCATATCTCAATTAAACAAGAAAGTAAATGATCATTAGTAGGAAAGTCAATTTAGAAAACTCCTGTTCTAAAGTGTTTCACAAACATGTTTTAGATAAAAGGCAAAAATCGTAGATATTAATATAGAAATCAAAAACCAAGTTTCTTATAACTTGCTTAAAATATGAAATCAAAGGTTATAATGCTTGTTAATTCTATTAATTCAGATTGATATTTAAGTAAATCAATGTTAAGATACATAGATAATAGACACTAATTATATAGCGATTAACTTACAAAATAAAGATCAACATTTTCATGGTTTAATAATAAACTAAGGTAATCTCAGTGATTAGAGTGTTAATTTATGCAGTTTGCAAATGTTTCAAAAATAAATCAAAATTAGGAGACATTGATTATAAGTAGAACTTTTTTGCTGTGGCATCTCATGTCTCATCTATACAAAGTGAAGTGTTTTAATAAACTTGTATTGAAGACAATATATGACATTAGATATAGAGATTGATATAGACAATAAAGACCAAGTTTTACATGATGTACTAAGTAAACAGAACATCTCAGGGAGCTTAGAATGTTAATTTATGTCAAGTTTGCTAATATTTCATGAAGGCAAATCAAAAGTAAGTTAAATTGATTATCGTATTTCACTCTTAGCTGTAGCATCGCATATTGCAATTATACAATAAAAGAAAGGATCATCAGTAGGAAAGTCAATTTTGAAAACTTACGTTCTTAAGTTTTCACATTTTAAGAAGATAAAGGCAATAATCGTAACAGTTAATATAAAATCAAAACCAAGTTTCGTATAACTTGTTTGAAATATTAATTCAGGGATTAGAATGCTTATTAATTCTATTAATTCTGATTAACCTTTTTAAGTGATTCAAAGTTAAGAATCATAGATAAAAGACATTGATTAAAAAGCTATTAACTTACAAAACAATGATCAACTTTATCATGTTTTCATAATAAAACAAATTTAATCTCAGTGATTAGAATGTTAATTTATGCAGTTTGAAAATGTTTAAAAACAAATCGAAATTAAGAGACATATTATAGGTAGAACATTGCTGTAGCAACTCATGTCTCATCTATACAGAGTGAGTGTTCCAAAAACTTTTATTAAAGAAGATATATAATATTAGATATAGAGATTAATGTAGACAATAAAGACCAAGTTTTACATGATGTATTAATTAAACAGAACATCTCAGAGAGCTTAAATGTTAATTTATGAAAAGTTTGCTAACATTTCATGAAGGTAAATCAAAAGTAAGTTAAAATGATTATCATATTACACTTAGTTGTAGCATTGCACATCGCATTTATACAAAGCTATCTACCATAGTAAGTGTAATCATTTTACGAATATTAATACTGAGCAGTAAAATCATTGTCAAATATCAAGCTTGGTGTGAAATTTAAAAACAAATAGTCCTACTTTGCACATATATTAATGCAGATTTAATGAGTAAGAAAGGAAAGAATGAAAACTTACCGACTTAAGTGATCCAATATACATATTATAAAAGATAAAAGACAATATTTATACATATCAATATTGAAAATAAAAATGACTTTGTTTATAAGAAAATCAAATCTCAGGGATTAGTATGCCTATTAGTTTAGATATATCTTGCTGTGAATCAACATGAGGAAACATAGCTAAAAGACACTGATTATAGCGATCAATGTAGAAAATAAAGAACAAATTAGGCATGATTAAATAATAAAAACAGTACATCTCAGAGTTTAGATTGTTAATTTATGCAGTTTACAAATTTAAAAGTTATAAATTAGAATTAAGAGACATATATTATAGAAAGAACTTTGCTGTAGCATCTCATGTCTCATCTATACAGAGTGAAGTGTTCCAATAAAATTCTATTGAAGATGTTATTGGATATTAATTAAAGGAAAACGATATATTGAAAAGATACGTCCTGAAGTGCTTAAAACACATATTTTGAAGAAGATGAAAGGCAATAGTCTAAGATAATATATAGAAGTTAGAAACTAAATTTTTTGTTTTCCTTTTTTTTTAAGTGTGAAACATCAGAGACTAAAATCCTTATTAATTTAGAGTTAAAACTTGATGTGATTTAAAGTTTAAAAAGAATACTGACTATAGCGAATGATGTAGAAAATAAAGATCAAATTTCTAATGATTGAATTATAAAAACAGTAAATCTCAGAGCTGAGATTCTTAATTTATGCAGTTTAGAAATGTTTCAGAAATAAAGCAAAATTAAGAGACATAGGTAGAACTTTGCTTTAGCATCTCATCTCTCGTTTATGCAGAGCTAAATTTTTAAATTAACCTTTCTTGAAGAAGATATATGACATTGGTTATAGCGATTAATGTAGACAATAATGACCAAGTTTTGCATGATGTATTAAGTAAACAGAACATCTCAGAGAGCCAAGAATGTTAATTTATGTCGAGTTTGCTGATATTTCATGAACGTAAACCAAAATTAAGTTAATTTGATTATCGTAATTCACCCTTAGTTGTAGAATTGCATATCGCAATTATACAATCAAAGAAAGATCATCAGTTGGAAGGTAAATTTTGAAAACTTACGTTCTGAAGAGTTTCACAAACATATTTTAACAAGATAAAAGGCAATAATCGTAGATATTAATATAGAAATCAAAACCAAGTTTCTTATAAATTGTTTAAAATGATTAAATCAGGGTTAAAATGCTTATTAATTGTATTAATTCAGATTAACCTTTACGTGAATCAAGGTTAAGAATCATAGATAAAATTCTCTGATTATATAGCGATTAATTTATAAAATAAAGATCAAATTTCTCACGTTTTAATAATAAAAACGTTAATCCTAATGATAAAAATGTTAATTTATGCAGTTTGCAAATGTTTAAAAAATAAATCAAAATTAAGAAACATAGATTATAGGTAGAACTTTGCTGTAGGATCTCATGTCTTATCTATACACAGTGAAGTATTCCAATAAACTTGTATTGAAGAAGATATATGACATTAGATATAGAGATTAATGTAGACAATAAAGACCAAGTTTTACATAATGTATTAGGTAAACAGAACATCTTAGAGAGCTTAGAATCTTAATGTATGCTGAATTTGCTAATGTTTCATCAAGGTAAATCAAAAGTAAGTTAAATTGATTATCGTATTACACTTAGTTGTAGCATCGCATAACGCAATTATACAATAAAAAAAGGATCATCAGTAGGAAAGTGAATTTTGAAAACTTACTTTCTGAAGTGTTTCACAAACATGTTTTATGAAGATAAAAGGCAATAATAGTAAATATAAATATAGAAATCAAAACCAAGTTTTCTATAACTTGTTTAGAAATATCAAATTAGATATTAGAATGCCTATTATTTCTATTAATTCAGATAAACTTTTACGTAATTTAAAGTTAATAATCATAGATGAACGTTACTGATTATATAGCGATTAACTTACAAAATAAAGATTCAATTTAGATTTAAGTTTGATGTGATTTGAAGTAAAAACACACTAAATATAACATTTTATATATTAAAATAAATTCGCATAGTTTAATAATAAAAAAATAATCTCAGTTATTAGAATGTTCGTTTATGTAGTTTGCAAATGTTTAAAAAATAAAACAAAATTAAGAGACATAGATTATAGGTAGAACTATGATGTAGCATCTAATGTCTCATCTATACAGAGTGAAGTGTTCAATAAACTTTTATTGAAGAAGATATATGACATTATATATATATATCAATGTGGACAATAGAGACTATGTTTTACATGATGTATTAAGTAAACAGAACATCTCAGAGAGCTTAAAATGTTAATTTATGCCAAGTTTGCTAATATTTCATGAGGGTAAATTGAAAGTAAGTTTAATTGATTATCGTATTACACTTAGTTGTAACATCGCATATCGCTTTTATACAAAGCTATCTACCATAGTAAGTGTAATTAACTCACGAATATTAATACTGACCAGTAAATCCAAAGTCAAATATTAAGCTTGGGGTGAAAATGTACAAACAAATAGTCCTAATTTGTATATATTTAAGGCAAATTAAAAGAGTAAGAAAAGAAAGAACGGAAACTTACCGACTGATGTGATCCAAGATACATGTTTTGAAAAAGATGAAAGACAATATTCATACATATCGATATTTAAAATGAAAATTACTTTGTTTATACGAAAATCAAATATCAAGAATTAGAATGCTTGTTAATTGAGATATACCTTGATGTGAATCAAAATGAAAAAACATAGATAAAAGACACTGATTATAGCGATTAATGTAGAAAATAAAGAACAAATTTGGCATGATTTAATACAAAAAGAAGGAAATCTCTGAGGTTAGATTATTTATTGATGCAGTTTACAAATGTTTAAAACATAAATTCAAATTAATAGACATAGAACATAAGTAGAACTTTGGTTTGAAAACTTTTATTGAAACTGGTATTGAATATAAAATGAGGAAAAATGATATAATGAAAACATACGTTCTGAAGTGTTTAAGAAACAGGTTTTAAGGAAAATAAAAGGCAATAGTCATACATATTATGTAGAAATTAGAAACCAATCTTTTTTTCTATACTTTTTTCAAATATATAAAATCTCAGAGATTAGAATGTTTATTAATTTAGATTTAGCTTGATGTGAATTGGAGTAAAAATACACACTTTAGATATAGCATTTTATAAAAAAAATGTTGTCATGATTGAATGATAAAAACAGTAAATCTCAGAGCTGAGATTGTTAATTTATGCAGTTTCAAAATGTTTAAAAAATAAAGCAAAATTAAGAGACATAAGTAGAACTTTGCATTAACATCTCATCTCTCATTTAGGCAGAGTGAAATTTTTCAATTAAGTTCTCTTAAAGAAGATCAATAACATTAGTTATTGCGATTAATATAGACAATAAAGACCAAGTTTTGCATGATGTATTACGTAAGCAGAACATCTCAGAGAGCTTAGAATGTTAGTATTTGCCGAGAATGCTGATATTTCATTAAGGTAAATCAAAAGTAAGTTCAATTGATTATCGTATTACACTTAATTGTAGCATCGCATATCGCAATTATACAAGAAAGTAAAGATTTATCAGTCGGAAAATCAAATTATAAACTTTCGTGCTTAAATGTTTCACAAACATGCTTTAGATAGAAAGGCAATAATCGTAGATATTAATATATGAATAAAAAACAATTTTTTAAAGGCTGTTCAAAATTTTTATTTCAGGGATTATAATGCTTATTAATTATATTAATTCAGATTAACCTTTACGTGAATCAAACTTAAAAATCGTAGATGAAAACACTGATTATATAGCGATTAACTTACAAAATAAAGATCAAATTTCACATGATTTAATAATAAAACAAAGGTAATCTCAGTGATTAGAATGTTAATTGATGCAGTTTGCAAATGTTGAAAAAATAAATCAAAATTAAGAGCCATATATTATAGGTAGAACTTTGCTGTAGCATCTCATGTCTCATCTATACATTGTGAAGTGTTCCGATACAATTTTATTGAAGAAAATATATGACATTCAATGCAGAGATTAATGTAGACAATACAGACCAAGTTTTACATAATGTACTATGTAAACAGAAATTCTCAGTTAGCTTAGATTCTTAATTTCTGTCAAGTTTGTTAATATTTCATATAGGTAAATTGAATGTAAGTTAAATTGATTGTCGTATTTCACTCTTTGTTGTAGCATCGTATATTGCAATTATACAATAAAAGAAAGGATCATTAGTATGAAAGTCAATTTTGAAAACTTACGTTCTTAAGTGTTTCACAAACATGTTTTAAATAGATAAAGGGCAATAATCGTCGATATTAATATAAAAATCACAACCAATTTTTTTTCTATCCTGTTTAAAAATAAGTATTCAGGGATTATAATGCTTGTTAATTCTATCAATTTAGATTAACCTTTACATAAATCAAGGTTAAGAATCATAGATATAAGACTCTGATTATATAGCGTTTAACTTACAAAATAAAGTTCAAATTTCTTATGATCTAATAATAAAACAAAGTTAATCTCAGTGATTAGAATGTTAATTTATGCAGTTTGCAAATGTTGAAAAAATAATTTCAAATTAAGAGACAGATTATTGGTAGAACTTTGATGTAGCATCTCATGTCTCATCTATACAAAGTGGAGTGTTCCAATACACTTTTATTGAAGACGATGTATGAAGTTGGTTATAGCGATTAATGTAGAAAATAAAGACCAAGTTTTACATGATGTACTAAGCAAACAGAACATCTCAGGGAGCTTAGAATCTTAATTTATGTCAAGATTGCTAATATTTCATGAAGCTAAATCAAAAGTAAGTTAAAATGAATATTGTATTTTACTTTTAGTTGTAGCATCGCATATCGCAATTATACAACAAAAGAAAGGATTATTAGTGGGAAAGTCAATTTTAAAAACTGACGTTCTTAAGTGTTTCACAAACATATTTCAAAAAGATAAAAGGAATAATCGTACATATTAATGTAGAAATCAAAACCAAGTTTCGTATAACTTGTTTGAAAATATTAGATAAGGGATTATAATGTTTATTAATTCTATTAATTCATTTTAACCTTCACGTGATTCAAAGTTAAGAATCATAGATAAAAGACACTGATTATAAAGCTATCAAGATACAAAATAAAGATCAAACTTCTCGTGTCCTAATAATAAAATACTTAATCTCAATGATTAAAATGTTAATTTATGCAGTTTGCAAATGTTAAACAAATTAATCAAAATTAAGAGACATAGATTATTGGTAGAACTTTGATGTAGCATATCACGTCTCATCTATACAAAGTGGAGTGTTCAATAAACTTTTATTGAAGACGATGTATGAAGTTGGTTATAGCGATTAATGTAGAAAATAAAGACCAAGTTTTACATAATGTATTAATTAAACAGAAGCTTAGAAAGCATAGAATGTTAATTTATGCCAAGTTTGCTAATATTTCAAGAAGGTAAATCAAAAATAGGTTAAATTGATTATCGTGTTACACTTAGTTGTAGCATCGCATATCGCAATTATACAATAACAGAAAAAATCATCAGTAGGAAAGTCAATTTTGAAAACTTACTTTCTGAAGTGTTTCACAAACATGTTTTAACAAGATAAAGAGCAATAATCGTAAATTTTGATGAACAAATCAAAAACCAAGTTTCTTATGACTTGCTTAAAAATATTGAATCAGATATTAGATTGCTTGTTAATGCTATTAATTGTAAATAACTTTCAGGTAATTTAAAGTTGATAATTATAGATAAAAGACACTGATTATATAGCAATAAAATAACAAAATAAAGATCAAATTTCTCATAGTTTGATATTAAAAAAAATAATCTCAGTCATTATAATCTTGTTTATGTAGTTTGCAAATGTTTAAAAAATAAAACAAAATTAAGAGACATAGATTATAGGTAGAACTTTGCTGTAGCATCTCATGTTTGATCTATACAGAGTACCGTCTCCAATAAACTTTTATTGAAGAAGATATATGACATTAGATATACAGATTAATGTAGACAAATAAAACCAAGTTTTGCATGATGTACTAAGTAAACAAAACGTCTCAGAGAGCTTAGAATGTTAATTTTTGCCAAGTTTGTAATATTTTATGAAGGTAAATCAAAAGTAAGTTAAATTAATTATCGTATTACACTTAGTTGTAGCATCGCATATCGCTTTTATACAAAACTATCTACCATAGTAATTGTAATTAACTCAAGAATATTAATACTGACCAGTAAATCCAAAGTCAAATATTAAGCTTGGTGGAAAAATTTACAAAAAAATAATCCTAATTTGCATATATATTAATGCAGATTAAATGAGTAACAAAAGAAGGGATGAAAACTTACTGACTGAAGTGATCCAAGATTTATGTTTTGAAAAAGATAAATGACAAAATTCATACATATCAATATTGAAAATAAAAATGACTTTGTTGATAAGAACATCAAATATCAAGGATTAGAATGCTTTTAATTGATATATACCTTGATGTGAATCAAATCGAATAAAATAGATTAAAGATACTGATTATAGCTATAAATGTAAAAGATAAAGAACAAATTTGGCATGAATTAATAATAAAACAGTAAATCTCAGAGGTTAGAATGGTAATTTATGCTGTTTGCAAATTTAAAAAAAAATTAAGAGACATTAATTATAGGTAGAACTTTGCTGTAGCATCTCATGTTTTATCTATACAAAGTGAAGTGTTCAATACATTTTTATTGAAGAAGATATATGGCATTAGATATAGGGATTAATGTAGACAATAAAGACCAAGGTTTACATGATGTACTAAGTAAACAGAACATATAGAGAGCTTCGAATTTTAATTTATGTCAAGTTTGCTAATATTTCATGAAGGCAAATCAAAAGTAAGTTAAATTGATTATCGTATTTCACCCTTAGTTGTAGCATCGCATATCGGAAATAAACAATAAAATAAAGGATCATCAGTAGGATATTCAATTTTAAAACTTACGTTCTGAAGTGTTTCACAAACATGTTTCAAGAAGATAAAGGCAATAATCGTAAATGTTAAAATAAAATCAAAACCAAGTTTCTTATAACTTGTTTAAAAATGTTAAATAAGGGATTAGAATGCTTATTAATCATATTAATTCAAATTAACCTTTACGTGATTCAAAGTTAGGAATCATAGATAAAAGATTCTGATTATATAGCGATTAACTTACAAAATAAAGATCACATTTTTCATGTTTTAAGAGAAAAAAAGTTAATCTCAGTGATTAGAATGTTAATCTATGCAGTTTTCAGATGTTTAGAAAATAAATCAAAATTATAAGACATAGATTATTGGTAGAACTTTGCTGTAGGATCTCATGTCTTATCTATGCAGAGTGTAGCGTTTCAAGAAACTTGTATAGAAGAATATATATAGCATTAGATATAGAGATTAAGGTAGACAATAAAGACTAAGTTTTACATGATGTATTAAGTAAACAGAACATCTCAGAGAGAATAAAATGTTAATTTATGCCAAGTTTGCTCATTTTTCATAAACGTAAATCAAAAGTAAGTTAAAATGATTATCGTATTACACTTAGTTGTAGCATCGCATATCGTATTTATGCAAAGCTATCTACCATAGTAAATGTAATCAACTCACGAATATTATTACTGAGCAGTATATTCATTGTCAAATATTAATCTTGGTGTGAAAACTTTTACAAACAAATAGTTCTAATTTGCTTATATATTAATGCAGATTAATTGTGTAAGAAAAGAAAGGATGAAAATTCACCGACTGAAGTGATCCAAGATACATGTTATGAAAAAGATAAATGGCAATATTTATACATATTAATATTGAAAATAAAAATCACTTTGTCGATAAGAAAATCAAACATCAAGTATTAGAATGCTTATTAAATTAGATACAACTGAATGTGAATCAAAATGAAGAAACATTGCTGAAAGACACTGATTATAGCGATTAATGTAGAAAGTAAAAGTCAAATTTGGCATGATTTAATAACAAAAACAGTAAACCTCAGAGCTTAGATTGTTTTTTCATACAGTTTACAAATGTGTAATAATAAATTAACATTAAGAGGCATAGAATATAGGTAGAACTTTGCTGTAGCATCTCATGTCTCATCTATACCGAGTGAAGTGTTCCAATAAAATTTTATTGAAGATGGTATTGGAATTTAAATGAGGAAAAACAATATAATAAAAACATACGTCCTGAAGTGTTTAGGAAACATATTTTGAAGAAGATGAAAGGCAATAGTCACAGATATTATATAGAAATTAGAAAGTAAGAAAATGTTTTGCATATTTTTTTAAAGATATAAAATCTCAGGAATAGAATCTTTATTAATTTATCTTTAAACTTAATGTGATTTAAAGGTTAAAAAATACTACCTATAGTAGTTAATGTAGAAAATAAAGATCAAATTTATAATGATTGAATAAAAAAAAAACAGTAAATCTCAGAACTTAGATTCCTGATTTATGCAGTTTACAAATATAAAAAAATCAAATCAAATCAAACGACATAGATTATAGGTAGAACTTTGCTGTAGCATCTCATGTCTCATTTATACAGAGTTAAGTGTTCCAATACACTTTTCTTGAAGATGGCATTGGATATTAAATGAGAAAAAACAATAAAATGGAATTATAACGTTCCGAAGTGTTTAAGAAACATATCTTGAAGAAGATTTTTCAATACTTTTTCAACGATATAAAATCTCAGGATTAGAATGCCTATTAATTTAGATTTAATTTAACTTGATGTGATTTATTTTTAAAATAAAACACTAATTATAGCAATTTATGTAAAAAATAAAGATCAAATTTGTCATGATTGAATAAAAAAAGCAGTAAATCTCAGAGCGCTGAGATTGCTAATTTATGCAGTTTCAAAACATTTAACAAATCAATCAAAATTAAAAGACATAGGTAGAACTTTGCTTTGGCATCTCATCTCTCATATATGCAGAGTGAAATTTTTCAATTAACATTTCTTGAAGAAGATAAATGACATTAGTTAGAGCGAATAATGTCAACAATAAAGACCAAGTTTTACATGATGTATTAAGTAAACAGAACATCTCATAGAGCTTAGAATGTTAATTTATACCGAGTTTGCTTATACTTCATGAAGGTAAATCAAAAGTAATTTAATTTGATTATCGTATTACACTTTAGTTATAACATCGTATATCGCATTTATACAAAACTATCTACCATAGTAAGTGTAATTGTCTCACAATTGTTAATACTGAGCAGTAAATTCTTGTCAAATATTAAGCTTGGTGTGAAAATTTTACAAACATCTATATATATTAATGCAAATTAAATGAGTAAGAAAAGAAGGAATAAAAACTTACGGGCTGAATTGATCCAAGAAACATGTTTTTAAAAGAATGAACGGCAATATTCATATATATCAATATTTGAAATAAAAATGACTTTGTTTATACGAAAATCAAATCTCAGGGATTCGAATGCCTATTAATTTAGATATTAGTTGATGTGAATCAAAATGAAGAAACATAGATAAAAGACACTGATTACAGCAATTAATGTAGAAAATAAAGAACAAATTTTGCATGAATTAATAATAAAAACAGTAAATCTCAAAGCTTATATTGTTGATTTATGCAGTTTACAAATGTTTAAAAACAAATTCAAATTAAGAGACATAGATTATAGGTAGAACTTTGCTCTAGCATCTCTTGTCTCATCTATACAGAGTGAAGTGTTCCAATACACTTTTCTTGAAGATGATATTAGATATTAAATGAGAAAAAACAATATAATGAAAACATACATGTACTTTCTAAAGTGTTCAAGAAACATATTTTGAAGAAGATAAAGGGAATAGTCATAGATATTATAGAAATTAGAAACCGAGTTTTTTTGTACACTTTTTCAAAGTTAACAAATCTTAGGGATTAGAATGGTTATTATTTTAGAATTAAGTTGATGTAATTTAAAGTAAACAAATACTATTGATGTTAATTTATGTAGAAAATAAAGATCAAATTTCTCATGATTGAATAATAAAAACAGTAAATCTCAGAGCTGAGATGGTTAATTTATGCAGTTTAAAAATGTTAAAAAAAATCTAAATTAAAGACATAGGTAGAACTTTGCATTAGCATCTCATTTCTCTTTTATGCAGAGTTAAATTTTTCAATTAATTTTTCTTGAAAATGATAAGAACATTAGTTATAGCGATTAATGTAGACAATAAAGACCAAGTTTTACATGATGTATTAATTGAACAGAAAATCTCAGAGAGCTTAGAATGTTAATTTATGTCGAATTTGCTAATATTCATGAAAGTAAATCAAAAGCAAGTTAAATTGATTATCGTATTTCACTCTTAGTTGTAGCATCGCATATCGCAATTACACAATAAAAGAAAGGATCATCAGTAGAAAAGTCAATTCTGAAAACTTACGATCTGGGAAGTGTTTCACAAACATGTTTTAAGAAGATATAAGTCAATAACCGTAGATATTAATATAAAAATCAAAAAACCAAGTTTCTTAAAAAAATTTAAAATATTGAATCAGGGATTATAATGCTTATTAATTATATTAATTCAGAATAACCTTTACGTGATTCAAAGTTAAGAATCATAAATAAAAGACACTGATTATATAGCAATTAACTCACAAAATAAAGATCAAATTTCTCATGATTTAATAATAAATACAAGTTAATCTCAGTAATCAGAATGTTAATTTATGCAGTTTGCAAATGCTTAAATAAAAAAAACAATATTAAGAGACATAGGTTATAGGTAGAACTTTGATGTAGCATCTCATGTCTCATCTATGCAGGGTGAAGTTTTCCAATAAAGCTTTATTGAAAAAGATATATGACATTAGATAAAGAGATTAGTGTAGACAATAATGGCCTAGTTTTACATGATGTATTGAGTAAATAGAACATCCCAGAGAGCTTAGAATGTTAATTTATGCCAAATTTGCTAATAGTTTATGAAGGTAAATCAAAAGTAACTTAAATTGATTGTCGTATTACATATGATTGTAGCATTGCATGCCACTTCAATGCAAAGCTATCTATCATAGTAAGTGTAATTAACTCACGAATATTAATACTGAGCAGTAAATTCATTGTCAAATATTAAGCTTGGTATACAAAAATTGTACAAACAAATAGTCCTAATCTGCATATATATTAATGCAGATTAAATGAGTAAGAAAAGAAAGGATGAAATCTTACCGACTGAAGTGATCCAAGATACATGTTATGAAAAAGATAAAAGGCAATATTCATACATATCAATATTGAAAATAAAAATGATTTTGTTTATAAGAAAAGAAAATCTCAAAGATTAGAATGCTTATTGACTTAGATATACTTTGATGTAAATCAATATCAAGAAACATAGATAATAGACACTGATTATAGCGATTAATGTATTAAATCAAGGACAAATTTAGCATAATTTGATAATAAAAACAGTAAATTTCAGAGCTTAGATTGTTAATTTTTGCAGTTTACAAATGTTTAAAAAACAAAATAATATTAAGAGACATAGATTATAGGTAGAACTTTGCTGTAGCATCTCATGTCTCATCTATACAGAGTGAAGTGTCCCAATAAACTTTTATTGAAAATGGTATTGGATATTAAGTTAAGAAAAACAATATAATTAAAACATACGTTCTGAAGTGTTTAAGAAACATATTTTGAAAAGATATAAGGCAATAGTCATAGATATTATATACAAAATAGAAACCATTTTAATTTTTTTTTTTAAAAATTAAAATCTCAGGGTTTAGAATGCTTATTAATTCAGATTTAACTTGCTTGATGTGATTTAAAGTAAATAAAACACTGATTACAACGATTGATCTAGAAAATAAAGGTCAAGCTTGTCATTATTGAATAATAAAAACAGTAAATCTCAGAGCTGAGATTGTTAATTTATGCAGTTTAAAACTGTTTAAAAAATCAATCAAAATTAAGAGACATAGGTAGAACTTTGCATTAGCATCTCATCTCTCATTTATGCACAGTAAATTGTTCAATTAATTTTTCTTGAAGAAGATAAATGACATTAGTTATAGCGATTAATGTCGACAATAAAGACCAAGTTTTACATGATGTATTAAGTAAGCAGAACATGTCAAAGATCTTAGATTTTTTGTGTTTGCCAATGCTGATATTTCATGAAGGTAAATCGAAAGCAAGTTCAATTGATTATCGTATTACACCTAATTGTAGCATCGCATATTGCAATTATACATGAAAGGAAAGGATCATTAGTAGAAAAATCAATTTTGAAAAATTCCGTGCTGAAGTGTTTCACAAACGTATTTTAGATAAAAAGCAAGACTCGTAGATACTAGTATAGAAATCAAAAACCAAGTTTCTTTTAAATTGTTTAAAAATATTTATTCAGGGATTATAATGCTTATTAATTGCACTTATTCAGATTAACCTTTACGTGAATCAAGGTTAAGAATCATAGATACAAGATTCTGATTATATAAAGATTAAGTTACAAAAAAAATCAGAAGTTCTTCTGATTTAATAATAAAACAAACTTAATCTCAGTGATTAGAATATTAATTTATGCATTTTGTAAATAATTAAACAACAAATTAAAACTAAGAGACATTGATTATATGTAGAACTTTGCTGTAGCATCTCATGTCTCATCTATACATTGTGAAGTGTTCCAATACACTTGTATTGAAAACAATATATGACATTAGAGACAAAAATTAATGTAGACAATAAAGACCAAGTTTTACATGATTTACTAAGTGAACAGAACATCTCAGGGAGCTTAGAATACTAATTTATGTCGAGTTTGCTAATTTTTCATGAAGGTAAATCAAAAGTAAGTTAAAATGATTATCGTATTTCACTCTTAGGTGTAGCATCGCATATCGCAATTATACAATAAAAGAAAGGATCATCAGTAGGAAATTTAATTTTGAAAACTTACGTTCTTAAGTGTTTTACAAACATGTTTTAAGAAGATAAAAGACAATAATCGTAGATATTAATATATAAATCAAAAATTAAGTTTCTTATAACTTGTTTAAAATTATCAAATCAGGGATTATAATGTGTATTAATTCCAATAATTCATTTTAACCTTTACGTGATTCAAAGTTAAGAATCATAAATGAAAGACACTGATTATAAAGCTATTAACTTACAAAATAAAGATCAAATTTCTCATGTTTTAATAATAAGATAGTTAATCTTAATGAATTCAATGTTAATTTATGCATTTTGCAAATGTATACAAAATAAATTAAAATCATGAGACATAGATTACAGGTAGAACTTTGCTGTAGCATTTCATGTCTTATCTATACAGAGTGAAGTGTTCAATAAACTTTTATTGAAGAAGATATATGACATTAGATATAGCGATTAATGTAGACAATAGACACCAAGTTTTACATAATGTAGTATGTAAACAAAACATCTCAGAGAGCTTAAAGTGTTAATTTATGCCAAGTTTGCTAGTATTCCATCAGTTTAAATCAAAAGTAAGGTTAAATAGTTGTCGTATTACACTTAGTTGTAGCATCGCAAATCGCATTCATACAAAGCTATTTATCATAGTAAGTGTAATTAACTTACGAATATTAATACTGAGCAGTAAAATCATTGTCAAATATTAATCTTGGTGTAAAAAATTTTACAAACAAATAGTCCAAATTTGCATATATATTAATGCAGATTAAATGAATAAGAAAAGAAAGGATGAAAACTTACCGACTAAAGTTATCCAAGATACATGTTATGAAAAAGATAAAAGGCAATATATATATAATCAATATTGAAAATAAAAATGACTTTGTTTATAAGAAATTAAAGTATCAGGGATTAGAATGCTTATTAATTTAAATATACCTTGATTTGAATCAAAATGAAGAAACAGAGCTAAAAGACACTAGTTATAGCGATTAATGTAGAAAATAAAGAATAATTTGGCATGATTTGATATTTAAAAACGGTAAATCTCAGAGCGTAGATTTTTAATTTAAGCAGTTTACAATTAAAAAAAAAAATCATACTAAGAGACATAGATGATAGGTAGAACTTTGCTGTAGCATCTCATGTCCCATCAATACAGAGTAAAGTTTTCCAATAAAATTGTATTGAAGATGGTGTTGGATATTAAATGAGGAAAAACGATATAACGAAAACATAGGTCCTGAAGTGCTTAAGAAACATATTTTGAAGAAGATGAAAGGCAATAGTTATAGATATTATATAGAAATTAGAAATCAAGTTTGTTTGTATACTATTTTTTTAATGATATAAAATCTCAGGGATTAGAATGCTTAGATTTACCTTGATGTGATTTTAAGTTTAAAAAAACAGTGATTATAGCAATTTACGTAGAAAATAAAGATCACATTTTTCATGATTTAATAATAAAAACAGTAACTCTCAGAGCTCAGATTGTTAATTTATGCAGTTTAAATTTGTTTAGAAAATAAAGCAAAATTAAGAGAAATAGGTAGAACTTTGCTTTAGCATCTCATCTCTCATTTATGCAAAGTGAAATTTTTCAATTAATCTTTCTGGAAGAAGATATATGACATTACTTGGAGCGATTAATGTAGACAATAATGACCAAGTTTTACATGATGTATTAAGTAAGCAGAACATCTCAGGGAGCTTAGAATGTTAGTGTTTGCCAAGAATGCTAATATTTCATTAAGGTAAATCAAAAGTTACTTAAATTGATTATCGTATTACACTTAATTGTAGCATTGCATATCGCATTTATACAGAGCAATCCACTGTTGTAAGTGTAACTAAATCACGAATATCATTACAGAGCAGTAAAATCAATGACACATATTAAGCTTGGTGTAAACAAAAATTATAACTTGTTTGAAAATATTAAATCAGGGATTAAAATGCTTATTAATTCTAGTAATTCAGATTAACCTTTACGTGATTCAAAGTTAAGAATTATAGATAAAAGACACTGATTATATAGCGATTAACCCACAAAATAAAAAGATTACATTTCTCATGATATAATAATAAAAAAGGTAATCTCAGTGATTAGAATGTTAATTTATACAGTTTGCAAATGTTAAAAAAATATCAAAATCAAGAGACATAGATTATAGGTAGAGCTTTGCTGTAGCATCTCATGTCTCATTTAAGTAAAGTGTTCCAAATTTTTTAATCAAAGACAATAAAGACCATGTTTTACATAATGTACTAAGTAAACAGAACATCTCAGGGGTTTAGAATTCTAATTTATGCCCAGTTTTCTAATATTTCATTGACGTATTTTAAAAGTATAGATTGTCGTATTACACTTAGTTGTAGCATCGCGCATCGAATTTATACAGAGCAATCCACTGTAGTAAGTGTAACTAAATCACTAATATCAATACAGAGCAGTAAAATCATTGTCAGATATTAAGCTTGGTGTACAAATTGTACATAGAAATTGTTGTAATTTGCACATGTTTTAATGCAGATTAAATGAGTACAATAAGAAAGGATGAATATTTACGGCCTAAAGTGATCCAAGAAAAATGTTTTAAAGAAGGTAAAAGACAGTAATCATTGATATTAATATAGAAATTAAAACCAAGTTTTTTAAATAATTTGTTAAAACATATACAATCTCAGATATTCGATGCTTATTAATCTAGATTTACTTTGATGTGATTCATAATTAAGAAACATGCATGAAAGACACTGATTGCAATCAATTAATCAGCAATTAATTTGAAAAATTAGCAGCAAATTTGGCATGATTTAATAACAAACAAATCAAAATTAAGAGACATAAGTAGAACTTTGCTTCAGCATCTCATCTCTCATTTATGCAGAGTGATATTTTCCAATTAACTTTTCTTGAAGAAGATATATGACATTACTTATAGCGATTAATGTAGACAGTAATGACCAAGTTTTTAATGGTATATTAAGTAAACAGAACATCTCAGAGAGCTTATAATGTAAATTTTTGCTGAGTTTGCTAATATTACATTAAAGTAAATCAAAAGTAAGTTCAATTGACTATTGTATTACACTTAATTGTTGCATCGCCTAATGCATTTGTACAGGCCCATCTACTATAGTAAGTGTAATAAACGAACGAATGTCATTACTGAGCAGACAAACCATTGTGTAAAGATTTTACAAAGAAATACTTTGAATTTGCACATATTTTCATGCAGATTTAATAGGTAGGGAAAGACACTGATTGTATAGCGATTTGTATTCAAAATAAAGATCACATTTCTCATAATTTCATCATAAAAAAGATTATCTCAGTAATTAGAATGGTAATTTATGCCGTTTACAAATGTTCAAAACATCAATCAAAATAAGAGACATAGATTATTGGTAGAACTTTGCTGTAGCATCTCATGTCGCATCTATACGGAGTGAAGTGTTCCAATAAACTTTTCTTGATGAAAGTATAGGACTTTGTTATAGCGATTAATGTAGACAATAAAGACTAAGTTTTACAAAAATTATTAAGTAAGCAAAACATCCCAGAGCTTAGAACTTTAATTATTGACGATTTTGCTAAGATTTCGTTGAAGTAAATTAAAAGTAAGTTCACTTGATTATCGTATTACACTTAGTTGTAGCATCGCGTATCATATTTCTACAAAGTTATCTACTGTAGTTAGTGTAACTAGCTCACGAATAATAATACTGAGCAGTCAAATCATTGTCAAATATTAAGCTTGGTGTAACATTTTGACAACGGAATAGTCCTAATTTGCTCATGTTTCAGTGCAGATTAAATAAGTAAGGAAAGAAAGGATGAAAACTTACCGACTGAAAAATCCAAGGAACATGTTTTGAAGAAGATAAAAGGCAATAATCATAGATATTAATGTAGAAAATTTGTAAACAAAATTTAGATACATTGAATCCTATCACAAATGAAACCAAACTCTTATTCCGTTAAGGAAATATTCAAGTTAAAAGCTCTTTCTTACATGTGAAAAAATGACTGAGGGAGTAGATCTGTTATGTCTTCATCCTAACATGCTTAACAGTTGTTACTGTATTCAAACCAGTTTTACTTTTTCCCTTCTATTTTAATTAATATTAAGTGATTATGATGTTAATGTATGCAGTTTACAAATGTTCAAAAAATTAAGAGACATAGCTTATAGGTAGAACTTTGCTGTAGTATCTCATGTCTCATCTATACAGGGTGCAGTGTTTCAATAAACTTTTCTTGATGAAAGTATACGACGTTAGTTATTGCGAATAATGTAGACAATAAAGACCAAGTTTTACATGATTTACATGATGTAGTGTGGTAAGTGTAATTAACACACAAATAACAAGCTATGTCAGAATGTCATTGTTGATTATTAAGCTGGTTGTGTCTTTTTCCACATAAAAGTCCTTCATTTGGATATGGCATAAGGCATATGAAATTAATGAGAGAAGAAACAATGAAAACTTACGATCTGAAATATTCCAATAAACATGTTTAAAAGAAGATAAAATACATTAGTTATAACGATTAACAAAGAAAGTAAAAATCACTTTTCATATTTTTGAAAAATAAAGACAGTTAATCTCAAAGATTACAATGTTAACGAAAGCAGAGTTTACATTGATATAAATCAGATTTAAGACACAACGATGAAAGACATTGCTTTTACCGATTAATGTTTAGTCCACAAATAAATAATGAAAATTTCATGACTGAAATGTCCCAATAAACATGTGTTGAAGAAGATAACAAAAACGTCAGTTGTACCAATATATATTTAAAAAAAGAATAAAGACGACGTTTCGGATGAATCAATAATAACAACAGTAAATCTGATAGCTTAAAATGTTAATTTATTAATGATCCATTGACGTGTATGTCAAAATGAAGAGACATTTACTATGAGTAGTTAAAAGACAATGATTATAGCAACTAATGTAGAAAATAAAGACCAAGCTTCGCATGATTAACAAAAAACATGGTTAAACTCAGCAATCTACTGTTGAAAATGCATTTAAGGCACGAATATCAAATGTGAGCTTGAAAAATATGTCATATATTGAGCTTCATGTGAAAATGTTATAAAAAGATAATCTGGAAATGTTTAATAGCAGATGAGTAAACAATGAAAACTTGCCGACTGAAGAGTTCAAATAATGCTTTTATATGAAGATAACAGACTGACAGACATATATACACTACGGCAGACAGACAAACAGAAACTCAGGCATAAAGATATACACAGGTACAAACAGACAGGAAAACATACAGACAGACAGAACAAACATACATACAGTAAAATGATTTGATTACCTTGTAACCTACACGTGGCCATTCCTGTCAAAAGGACACAATTTTCGATAACTGTTACTTTTATAGATAATCTATCTAGCATTCTAGGGTGAGCTACATATTTTCTAAAGATTAATATACTCCTAGTCCACAAATTGTAATTTAAGTTACACCTCTAATTTCAGAAACGTAAACTTCACTCCAAAATGAGTGAACGATGGTGAGGAATCCCATAAGCGAAGTGAATAGAGTTAGTGAACTTCATTCTGAAATTGATAGTATAATCATTTTTTATGAAATGATTTGTTATAAACTACTCTTACCTTTTTTATTTGTTTAACCAAGTGTTAGACACTATATGGAAAAGAAAGAGTACATACAGTTAGTCAAAAAAAATGTGCGGTTTTGACGACCTAGAAAAATGCAATTCAGTTTAATAACAATGGAAAGGGAGGTCAAATTTACGGTATTTCG
>JAIGNY010001575.1:0-185000 GCA_020152595.1 Chiridota heheva | reverse complement strand
CTTTGCTATTAAAAGTTTTAATTTCAATAACCAATAATTTGGTATATGAGGGGAAATGTCAAATTGAGCATTTTTTTCTGGGAGTGTCAAATTTAAGTTAAGAGTAAATGCTTTTGTGCAATATGCAAATTATCAGGGGTAATGCAAAGCGAGCTGTGGTGCAATGGAGTTAGTAAAGGTTGGAATGATTAGCTCGTAAAGATTTGATATGGTAGATAAGTGGATGGCAAAAGGTGATTAGGCGTGGATAGGGTTGTTAGGTGAATGGTGAATATTAGGTGAAATGGATGATGATGAATGGATTGGTAAATGGATGATGGCAGGTGAATGGATGATGGCAGGTGAATGGATGATGGCAGGTGAATGGAGGACGGTAGGTAAATGAGGATGGAAGATAAATGAAGGATGGTAGATGAATGGGGGATGGTGGGTGAATGAGGGACGGTACGTGACTGGGCCATGTTAAGTTGATAGAGGTGAGGGGATGAGAGTTAGAAGTTAAATGGTGAATTGCATATATGGAATAATGAAATGCAGTGGTTAAGGAGTCTTGCCCATATGCGAAAGTTACCAGGTTCGATTCCCGCCCGATCTCTGCATTGTGTCTTTGAGCAAGACACTTTACTTGCTTTAGTCCACTCAGCAGTAAAAAAAAGACAAGTATTGCTGGGGAGTTAACTGCGGTGGACTGGCCTCCAGAGGGAGTCATGTACTCTCGTCTGCTTAAACCGGGAATAAGTTTTGGACCTAATGGCTCGGGTGGATTTAACTAATTTTCATAATGATTGTTACTTGTAGGAATTGGGATTAGGGCTGGATGACATAGGGGACACGCTGAGATGGAATGTGAGACAAGCTGGGTGACATATGGGACATGGTGTAATGCATGTGGGACAGGGTGACATGGTATGTGGGGCAGGATGTCATGACATGTCGGACAGGGTGGGATGACATGTGGGACAGAGGGTGGAATGGCATGTAGGGCAGACGGTGAAAGGTGTGTTGTTAGCGGTGAGGGGATTTATGCATGCGTGAACAAAAACATGTGGGTGTGGGTGTAGCCTACTTGCATCTGTGGATAAATTTGTGTGTGTGGTATGCATGTATACACTGTGTGTTTGTTGGTGTACATGCTTGCGTATACACGTATTTTATCAGTTTGATATTTAATTCTGATCACATTCAATAATGTGTTAGGTTGAATAATGGCGGCCATCTTGGAATGCAAGATGGCGGCCATCCTGGAATTCAAGATAGCGAAACTTTTTGTAGCTTATTTTATGGCATATTTGGATTCTGCAGTATCACAAACATGTGGAGTTCCGCCATTTTAACCCTCCTGTGTTGCTTATAAGTTATAGAGCAAAATAACACTAAAATGGCGGCCATTATGTTTTTTTGCATTTCGGGGTAAATTACCAAAAATTGGGCGTGGTAAACAACTTTTTTTTAAATTTAGCACCCTCAAATTATCCAATTTGCTAGTTTACCCACTTTTAATACAAAATGCCCACAAAAATAAATTATGGGGAGATTCTGGGTCCCCGTCGGCCAATTTTTTTTTTTTAGGTGAAAATGTACTTTTGCTAATTTCTCATACCCTGTTATCTAAACTTTATTTTTAGACAAAAAATGGACACTTAGTTTCCCATGAAAGCCCTAAAATTGCATGATTAATTACCCTTATAAATTCCTTTTAAACTGGAACTTAAAATTTTAGACCAAAAGTTGCCTTAGTTTTACCACACATATACCCCTTCTCTACGAAAAAAAGCTCCATTTTTGACACTTGTCCTCTACTGAATATAGTAATGAAACACTGCCAGCTCTGTTTGACTTCAGAAAGATATTTTTCTTCCATATTGCATCTGATAATAACTTTCAAGATGGCAGCTTCCTTATGGAATGTATTATAAAATAATCTTGAAAGAATCATCATCAATCTCTTGTTTATATCAATTGCTGTGATATTTAACTGTTTATTGGTGCTGGACGGCAAGGACTTGCTGATTTATGTGCACTTTTGAACATGCCACCACCAGTCAGCGGAAGCTCATTTAGCCACCACATCTCTAAAATTCGTGATCAAAGCAGACGATGCTAGCGAAGCAAATATGAGGGAAGCCGTGCAGAACTACGACAACTAATGATAAGTGAGGATGAAACTTTTACTGAAGAAAGTGAAATTTAAGTATGTATTAGCTTTGATGGCACTTGGTCCAAACGTGGTTTCACGGCAAATCATGGGATTGGTATTGTCATATCCATGGATACTGGAAAGGTTTTGGGTAGGGTCACTCTTTCCAAAGTACGTGGACCTTGCATGAAATACGATCGGTGTGATAAATCAAGTGAGACATACAAGAGTTGGTTTGAAAAACACAAGCCAGTATGCCAGAAGAACTATAATGGAACAAGCCATGGGATGGAACCACACAGCTAATTTTCTTTGGGGACGATCTATAGCAAACCATAATCTTATATACAAGTGAATGGTTTGTGATGGAGAAAGCAAGGCATTTACGAATACCAGGATATTTTTGGGGATAATCAAACTTGATTATATTGGCCATGTAGGGAAACGGATGTGCAGGAATTTGTAAAATGTAAAAAAAGAAGACTAAAGAAAAGTTGGCAGATGGCGAGTTTGTTGAAGGGGGAAGGACTGACCTACATCAGGGCCAAATTGAGTGATTACAAGAATGAGGGAACTCTACAGAAATGCAATTCGCCAAAATGTAACCAATGTATTACTTACTGAAAAGGAAACCGTGAGGAAATCAGTAGATAAAATGAAAACAAAACCAATAATAGCAATCTTGTACCACGAGATGAAAATTGAAGATAATTGCAAGCATCAACAGTGTTGTCCTGACAACACTGAAAAGGAGACTAGTTGGTGTAAATTTAAACGCACCAATGCTCTGGAGAACAAACCACACTATTTGGATGTTGTGTTTGTAGAGTCCTTAAAGCCAGTATTCTTTCGTTACTTTTAGAAAGATGTTTGAAAGGACACACACAAAATCAAAATGAATCATTCAATTCTTTGATCTGGAAGCGGTGTCAACGCATTTGTGGCGTGGTCCATGTCAGATACAAATAGGGGTGAATCTGACCATTCTTCAGTGGAACCGCAGCTTAAGTAAGGGAAGGGAAGCTGTTCCCCGTGAACTTCGTTTAGTGTATGGAAAACATGCTAAAGAGGCTTCCCATAAAAAGGATGTGAACGTGGAAACACATCTCTCAATAGAGCATCTCAAAAGGAGAAGAATCACAGACAGGCCATGGTAAAAAGAACCTTTTTGGAGGAGGAGAGCAAACGAAACAAAAAGAAGGCATTACTTATGGTAGCGCTTTGTTTTCAGGACTCATTGACAGTGTTTATTGCGACTCCGTTGATGATGTTGCTCCGACCATTCGTGCCAAGCTTGACTACGGCAATATTGTCTACTGTGTCGCTCACAACTCTTACCTCAACCACATTGACACTATCCAAAATGAAGCACCCAGGCTTTGTCTGAGTGCCTACATAACTTCCCCAATCACCAGCCTTCATGTTGAAGCCAACAAACCCCCCTTTCTACTTAGATGTATAAAGCTTAGCCTCTCCTATGCTTTTAGAGTCTTCATTAACACCCATAACCCTGTTTACAACCTCATTAGGTACCCCAATTTTTCCGCCTTGTTTGATAGGACTAAATCCCTATCCCCTCCATTCAGCTTACGCATCAAATCAGACCTCTTCCATCTCGGCATCAATCCCGCCACTCTTGGCACCTTCTCCTGGCCCACTTTTCCTCCCTTGGCCAATCTTTTCCATTCTATCCACCTGTGCCTCTCCATTCATCACAAAACCCAAACCAACCCTAATCTCTTCATCAACCTCCACAACCAAATCAAAGACCAACTCTAAACCTGCACCTCCATCTATACTGATGGTTTTAAGGAAAGTGACAAGACAGCTGCTGCTGCCGTCATTCAAGACACACTCCTCAGTAGCAGGCTTCCGACTACTCATTCATCTTCTCAGTCAAGGCCAAGGCCATCTTCCTTGCCCTCAACTTTATCATGTACACCCCGATCAGCCACGTTGCCATCTTCTCCGACTCCAAGGCTGTCCTTACTTCTTAACTCAATCTTAAATAAGTTAACTCCACATCCCGCAACCTCCTCCGTAAACTCCTTTCGCCCACCCTTTGCAGGAAAAGTATTCTTTTCTTCTGGATAACCAGCCATGTTGGCATCCCTGGCAATGCCAGGGCTGATGCAGCTGCTAAGCTTGCCCTCAACTTCCCCTACCCCATTTCCTAAAACCGTTTCTGACATCAAACCGCTTATCGCTTCCCTTGTTCGTGACCGCTAGCAAACCTCATGGGACTCCCAAATTGATAATAAACTCCACGTCATCCAGCTCACCATTCGGATCAAACCCACCATCCACAACCTCTCTTGTGTCGACAACGTTCATATTACACCCTTAGAATAGATCTCACCTCACTCACTCCCACCTTATTTTGGTTCCCCCAACCCCTCTGCAACAATTGTCATTGCACCCTCACATTACATCACGTTCTCCTTGCTTGCCCCTTGTACAACCTGCTCAGATCTTCCCTCGCTCCCCAAATCTCAATTGCCAAACTCTTCCAGAAAAACCCTTCGGATACAATAATCTCCTTCCTTCATCATGCTTCCCTCTATAACCATATTTAGTCCTATTCTCTCACCCCTTTTCTATACTTTGCTTTTTCACCCATTCACCTCCTCTCTTGATGTCAGCTTTCTGACTTTTAGTTCTCGTGTTTCTCTCAATCTACCCCTGTTTTCTTTCTTTCCTACCTCTAGAATAATCTAAACTCTCTGGCACAATTTGACCATTGTTGTCGTGGTGCCGTTATGCCCTCATCAAACAAACCAAAGCAAAGTCAAAGTAATGAAATAACAGTTTAACTTTAAATGAAAGTAACTGCAGTCATTGTTCCTCTACAACTTAAATGTACAGTACGTTTCCTTTTTACCGTTAACGCTCTCGTTGAATCTCTGTCCAGAAAAACAACATCCTAAAAGTTTCTGTGTGTTTAAGGTAAATATTGATAAAACAGAAAGTTTTCAGGTTAAAGTGTAAAGGTGAATACTTAATAATTATAAATAATACATCGTATGATCCAAAATAAGTCAAAATATTGCTTAAATGCTGTGCGAATTGTCATTATGTTCAATGAAGAAGACAAAAAGTGCAATACTTAAATCGTCATTTTCTCAAAATGTAAAATCATATATCAGAAACGGTACCTCAGATTGACATGCAATTTGGCTTATATATTAATTCTATTAATATATACAAAACCGTAAAGAGATTTTTGTAGTAAATATTTTAGATTTTAATTTATCATTCAAAATGTTCTGATTGGCTGATCGCCAGTTACCATGGCAACCTCATTGAAAAACCGATGATATGGTTTTCTGCAGATTTATTATATGTACTTTGCCTCTAAGTATGGTGTTTGTTGCTTATTTTGTTCTCTAGTAATGCCTGTTTATCCATTTAGCCAATGCGGACCAATGTTTGTTACCCTCGCAACCAAGGTCATATTTTTTTCTCTCTCGAAAACTCCAAGACTCCCTCTTTATAGTGAAAGTACTAATTATGTATTTTAACCCTTCAGAAAGGTGTCAAAAATGGTAAGAAAAACTGACTAATGTTTGAAGCACAAATATTGACCTGCCAACCGTGAAGGTGAAATCCTCTTGAGCCATAGTGCACCTCCCCAGCCCCCCCCCCCTTCCCCCTCCCCCTTCCCAATTCAGTCCCCGGTCCCTGTGCTTTGACTATGGTACACGGATGTTCCCACCAAACTATAAGCAGGTAAAAGAGAGTATATATATATATATATATATATATATATATATATATATATATATATATATATATATATATATATATATATATATATATATATATATATATATATATATATATATATATATATATATATATATATATATATATATATATATATATATATATATATATATATATATCTATATATATATATATATATATATATATATATATATATATATATATATATATATATATATATATATATATATAGATATCTATCTATATATATATATATATATATATATATATATATATATATATATATATATATATATATATATATATATACATATATATATATATATATATATATATATATATATATATATATATATATATATAAATATATATGTATATATATAGATATATATATATATATATATATATATATATATTTATATATAAATATATATATATATATATATATATATATATATATATATATATATATATATATATATATATATATATATATATATATATATATATATATATATATATATATATATATATTACTATAAACCAAGAGCAGATTTTTGTAGGGAAAATCTAGGGTTCTAGTTATTACTGAAGTAATGAAAAATGTTGGAATTTTTTCGGAGGTGTTGTTTTAACCCCGCAGAACCAGGTCGGAGCCAAGATAAAATAACAGGGGACCAACTTGATGCCAAAAAAGTGTTTTATGAGCAGTTTTGTTATGATTAATGGAACATATTAGGACAAAGGTGCAGTCGTATAAGCGAGCAGCAGGGTAAACTTACTTCCTGAAAGGATTTCACCTTCCCTATTGCAAGGAAAATTTGGAGAGAAACAAATGGAAATTTAGTAAACTTTGGCATCATTTTACAATAATTGATGAAAATTGAGGAAATGTTTTCCCCAAAATGAAGGAAATTGCACGAGAATCAAACAAACTTCCTAAGTATTGAAAAAGTTATCCCCAAAATCTGAGAAAATTACCCACAAATTGATGTAAATTTACCAAAAATTGAAAAAAAACTGCTTCAAAATGAAAACAAAATTTTAAAATTTCTCAAATATTGAAAGTGATTTCCCAAATATTGAATGAAATTTCTAGAGAAATTGAAGTAATCTATCAAAAATAGAAGAAAAAATTGCCGCAAAATGAGGAACATTTTCTGAAAATTGCACGAGAATTAAGGAAATTTCCTAAACATTGATCAGTTGATCAGAAACATTGAATAAAATTTCAAAATAGAATAAAAATAGTTTCAAAGTGAAAAATGTTTCCGAAAATTGTACAAGAATTAAGGAATTTGCACAAAATTAAAAGAAATTTTCCAAGAATTGAAAGAAATTCCACGAACATTTAAGAAAATTGGTTGAAAATTCAAAAAAAAAATCCCAAACATTGACAGATTGTAAGAAATTTCCAGAAAATCGAAAACAAATTGCCCCAAAATAAAGGAAATTTTAATCGTTAAAAGTTTACTTGAAGAAAAAAAATCACTCGTCAAGCTAATGAAAGAAAATGACATCGGAATGAAGGCCACCTAATTTTGTCTTAAACAATGTCCGCGGGTTATTTTTATTCAGTTATTCAACGCAGACTGGAGCAAAGTTTTATTGCAATGGCATTTGATCTGTTAATCGCGGAAAGCTTTTTAAGTGCGATAGATCTACTACCCTTGCCTCTGGCTACGAATAAATATACCACTCAGCTATGCAGTTAGTGTGTTGGTAAAATACAAGTATCATTTTAAAAATTAAACAGTGTAGGAAAATTTGCCCTCTGCGCATAGTGCTTGCATTTTAAAATTACTAGACTGAACATTCCAGTCTGAGTTAATTCAGTTTGATTTCGTTCTTTCACCTCCCTCCCCCTCCCTCCCCCTCTCCTTCCTTCCTCTCATGGAGTACATTTTCCGAGAGAGGTGAGAATTTGCTTTATTTTCCAAGGGGTAAGAATTTTTGCTTGATACTTAAGGACGACTTTTCCGAGAGGTACGATTTTTGCTTCAAGCTACGGACGACATTTCCGAGAGGTGCTAAAACGGGCAGTGTCTCGTCCATAGGGGGATCGAACTAAAACTGGAATGATCCCCTACAAATTGCAGTCTGCAAAATAGTAAGACTTCTTGCCAGACAGAGAGGTGGGCTTATTTTCACTACTCATGAAAGTCATACGCAACGTCCTAGGCCTCATTCAATAATGGTAATTACTTGTCAATGTTTAGAACATCGTGACTACGCCAATGTGGTTCATGTATCGTATGCCACGTACGAATGCACTCCAGCTTTGCATATTTGCCAACCTAATACTAAAAATAACATCACAAAAAGGAAGCAAAACTTACATGTAGTTTTCTGTCTAATATACCAAGCAATTTAGCTTTATCCCTAGTCTATCAGAATATGGATGTATTGATATATAGAATCACACTCCTGATTCTATCTTTACTTTATGTGTCAAGCGTTGGGCGAATTCATACGACATTACTTTAGACACTTCTCTGGTTTGTGCTGCTGTGCAAACAACTACATACTGGTATAATCAAATTGTGTACGTGTATAAAATGTGCTGTGAATATTTCCCTAATCCAAAGGTTGTTTACCATCCGGGAATAATTCCTACGCAAAATAGTATTAGGGAAGTAATCTACTCAGTTGGTTGTGAATTTAAATGAAAAATTTGTTTGTTTCGCAAGTAAAACAAAACCTGAACTTTGCACACGAGTTTTTAAGCAAGGCCAGTATTAGCGTTCACGCATGAAAATACGGATCCGATTATTCAGTCAATAATCGCTGGGATCTCAGTATTAGGTCTAGGCTAAATCAAAACTTTAATCAAATTTGATCAAACAAAAAAGATATAAGCCGTAAATCCAAGTAGGACCAGAATCAATAGAAAATAAAACTGCAGATATGGCCTACGGTATGTTTTCCGGCAGTAGACCTACCTACTAATTTGAACCATAAACCCACTGAAGTTGGGCCATCCAAAATTAAAGAAAGCATCACTGAGTAATAATTAATTACATATAACTACATATAGGTAGAAATCAACTTTATTGGATGTTAATGTTATCATATACAAATATATTTTATGTCTTTATCTGGTTATTCATGTAATTTATATCAAATCTAGCTGTAGATTTGATCTGGAATTTTTCTCTGCAATTTATATATAATTTTTGGTAGGGTGGATCTTGTGGGTGTTTTCTCAACCAAGCAAGGGCCACTAAATTAAGGTTCTTTTTACACAATTTTGAATGATATAAGATCATACCTGTATAGGATGGCTATAAATTGTAGATATAAATGCCAAGAATTGATGTACTTTTTAAAAAGTTTGATATTAATGCTAGGCTACATAAAGGGAATGGTCTTAAAAGCACTATAAGAAATCACACAATGCAAAATTGATTATTTGAATGACTGCAAATACTACCTGCTGATGTGTTCACCAAGTTCATTCTTCTTTTTTTGTTTATTCCATTTCAAGCTATAGGCCTTTTTGTCAGTGTTCCACCACCGCAAGTACATTAAACATCAAGCTTCATGAGGAGATAAGGTTGAAATGAAGTACTATACTCACATAGTACTATCATCAAAACTTGGAAAGTGGACATCTTCTTTAGATGTCTCATATTTTATCATACATTTCAATGTATAGTTAGCTTCTTTGCTGCATTTTTTTTTTGCCAATCTTTTCCTGACGTTTAATTTCATATTTGCTATTATATATTTTATTTAAACAAGGATCCCCTTTAACCATGTAGCTTTGAGCTGAATGAGCTGTCTGGTATAAAGATGAGTGATATAGATAAATACAAAAATAGACATGGTCTAATTATCACATCATAAGATCATTATTTCAAAGTATATGCATGATCATCCAAATGTGATCTTGTTTACTGCTTAAACTACCTGTTATGCAACTTGATAGTGTAGATGTGTACATCAAGTTTTGTGTGTTAAATTATAGTGTATGAAGTGTGTAATGTATATAAACATATAAACAGTTCACCTATGCATACTCTTCTTTTGCCTACACTATTAATTCAATTAGTATGTGAACTGTGTGCATGCTTGAAGACCAAAGACAATTTTTTCATCAAAAATGTGAAACACTTGCAGGAAAATTATTATCTATGTAAGAAGTCATATATTGATATATTGCTATGCTTATATGTAACAGTGAATACAAATACTATGCAGATTTGGTACTGGATTATCGGCCCTTTATCTAACATTTAAAAGATTAAATTAATTAAACATCGTTTTCTGCATGGTACCCACTTATTTTGTGACTACATTTAGGCATATCTGATTAGCATATATTTATGTACCTATTACTGTATTAGGCTTATTAGCCCAATGTATTCTTTTTAAACTTTAAATGTTAGGATTGTCTACTGACCGATGTAAAATGTAACATTGTGTAGTAACAGCCTTTCATATCTTACAAGCAGTACTGAACTGCTCAGATAACACTTTTTTTATTGACCAACCACATTTAGGATGCAATGAAATATAACAAATGTCAAATTTAGGCCAATTTAGTCAAAATATGCCTATAATATACAAATGTTGGCAATGGGTGTGGCAAAGGTCATATATTCCTATTAGGAATAAGACCAGTACTTTTGCCAACTACATTGGAAACAACTTTGCCAATTTCCTGCCAGGATTGAGTGTTGTGGTCAATATATATTCCTAAGAACTAAAACCAAAATAATGATTGCTTAAGTTACATATCATGTGTGACGAAAATACTTCTTCGTATTTCTTCAAGTGAATATAAAGAGGGATGGAAGACCTGTGGAAGTCTCAAATTTGCCATGGAAATTTTATATTGGCCTACATTTATTTTACTTTATTAGAAAAAGTGTTCGCACGACTTTTTGTAAAAGTTATTCAAGAAAATTTTGATTAACTCATTTGAAAATAATCCATAAAAATAGCGCTTTACATGCATGCAGGTACATAATAAGCATATTAATATATCGATATTTGGTTTTGTACACAGATAATAATATACAGTACCTGAAAGTGTTTCTCATTTTTGATAAAAAGATGGTTTCAAGCATACAAAACGTTCACCTATTAAGTGAATTACTAGTGTAGGCAAAAGAAAAGTATGCATAGATGCACTGTTTATATGCATTAATATACACATTTCATACACTCTAATTTAACACACAAAACTGTATGTACACATCTGCACTATCAAGTTGTATATAAGTAATTCAAGCAGTAAGAAAAATTACATTTGGATGATCATACATATAGTCTGAGAATATGATGTGATGAATAGACCATGTCTATTTTTTCAAATTCATATCACTCATCATTCAGCTGAAAGCCGGTTAAGGTGTAGTCAGATAACATCTGACTGTAGTATACACTATAGCCACTACATGGCTGCTATACACAAGAATATGCAAGTGTTGCGTTGCAAGTAGTTCCTTTACTGAGTGAGGTGTTTATCTCACTAGTTAAGGTGACCTTAAAATACGGCTGTTAATGCGAAACTTGACCTATAACGGAAGTGCACTGAAAATCTAATTCCGCTAAATGTCATAGTGACACTTTGATTGGCTGTTAGTTTTATCATTTACAATTATGCACAATCAAAAGTTCGAATTTTAGCCAAATTTGGAAAGATTGCTGCCAAATATGTCAAGAATGAATATTCATCACAATAATTTATATATTTGCTTACAACCTCCACTGTTCAAACAAGGACCCACCCCCTCTTTCGATGCCCCTGAGGCCTTGGATTGGGTATGACTTAGGATTGATTGGTGAGCAAGTATTGCTAGGCATTTCAAATAGAAAGATTCAACACAGACGCCATGTGGGGCATGGTATGCCATGTGGGACATGGGATGCCATATGGGACATGGAATGCCATGTGGAACATGGGATGCCATATGGGACATGGGATGCCATGTGGAACACGGGATGCCATGTGGGACACGGGATGCCATGTGGGACACGGGATGCTATGTGGGACACGGGATACCATGTGGGACACGGGATGCCATGTGGGACACGGGATGCCATGTGGGACACGGGATGCCATGTGGGATATGGGATGTCATGTGGAACACGGGATGCCATGTGGGACACGGGATGCCATGTGGGACATGGGATGCCAAGTGGGACATGGGCTGTCATGTGGAACATGGGATGCCATGTGGGACATGGGATGCCATGTGGGACATGGGATGCCATGTGGGACATGGGATGCCATGTGGGACATGGGATGCCATGTGGGACATGGGATGTCATGTGGGACATGGGATGCCATGTGGGACATGGGATGGCATGTGGGACATGGGATGTCATGTGGGGCATGTGATGCCATGTGGGACATGGGATGCCATGTGGGACATGGAATGCCATGTGGGACATGGGATGCCATGTGGGACATGGGATGCCATGTGGGACATGGGATGCCATGTGGGACATGGGATGCCATGTGGGACATGGGATGCCATGTGGGACATGGGATGCCATGTGGGACATAAGATGCCATGTGGGACATGGGGTACCATGTGGGACATGGGATGCCGTGTGGGACATAAGATGCCATGTGGGACATGGGATGCCATGTGGGACATGGGATGCCATGTGATGCCATGTGGGACATGGGATGTCATGTGGGACATGGGATGCCATGTGGGACATGGGATGCCATGTGGGACATGGGATGGCTTGTGGGACATGGGATGTCATGTGGGGTATGTGATGCCATGTGGGACATGGGATGTCATGTGGGGTATGTGATGCCATGTGGGACATGGGATGCCATGTGGAACATGGGATGCCATGTGGGACATGGGATGCCATGTGGGACATGGGATGCCATGTGGGACATGGGATGCCATGTGGGACATGGGATGCCATGTGGGACATGGGATGCCATGTGGGACATGGGATGCCATGTGGGACATGGGATGCCATGTGGGACATGGGATGCCATGTGGGACATGGGATGCCTTGTGGGACATGGGATGCCCTGTGGGACATGGGATGCCATATGGGATATAGGATGCCATGTGGGACATGAGATTCCATGTGGGACATGGGATGTCATGTGGACTGAGTATGAGATGCCATTTTTATAATTGGCTTTGTCATATGATGTTGGTGTCAATTTGTATGGGTATGCAAACCATGACGGTATTTACCGTTCTAGTTAATGTATTGTGAGAACTTCTTTTCTAGCATTATTTGAGTTATTAATTACATTAAGTTAAACAATGTTGTAATCGTCTAAAGTTTTTGATTCTTTTTGATTTTTGTTTTAGATATAGGTATTTACCTTTGTATTTATTCATGGTAGGTCTACTTAATACAAACTGAGAGTTTTAGATTTAGTTCCTAACTTGTATAGTATTTGTTTTTATTAGTTCCAGGTTCGTTTGTCAATTTAAATGTTTATCATGTCTTATCTCTTATTGAATTATAACTGTAACCATTACTAGTTTTATATTTTAGGCCAGCAGTGGAGTTGACATTTTATAAAAATTGTGTATAACTTTTAAATTAATTAGATTGATTATGATAAATATACAGATGTGTTTAAATGTCACATCTAAACCTCACATAAATAACCAAAGAAAACTGAAATACTGTGAAATAAACAACTTTAAATCATTTTCATGTTGTTTTTTTCCATGGATTATTCGATGTGAATACAAAACGTTTTCACACGTGCAGTCCTGTAAACATCAGAATTATTCATAGAAATCCGACTAGCAACTTTCACTAAATAGAAGAAGGTAAAAGGCAAGGCCTATTAAACCTTTTCTTTTAAAATAACTTTTATTAACTCAATTCCATCTTTATCATTCTTAATATTGGAATACAATTTCTCTTTTTCAACATTTTTCAGGAAGAATTGAATGAATTGATTGTTCAATCAAACTAATGCCCACTTACTTTGTGATGAATCAATATCCACATTTATGTCTGTAATAACATAACATAACATAATATTCAGGAAGAACAAAGTAAGAGTAGTTAAAAGAGGGGTGTGTTATATACTGTACTTCCAACTTCGCCTATAATGCAACAAACAAAATTCTTATTAAATAAGAAATGTTGTTCAAAAAGGTTAAGAGGTAGTAGGGTTTGTCTATTCAATTTTCATGACAATAAGTGCAGGAGCATGAGTCTCTGAAAATGTATTGTAACATAGATAGTCATCAATTTCAAAAGAATAAGGATGTTCTTCAGGTTTTATAAGAATGTGTATTAAAAGTACATTACCTTTGGGCAGGCTGGACATACATGTTGAAAGGAAAGACACTTCATCTTTCAAAAATCTGATGTCTTCTAAAGCAGCTTAAAAATAATCTAAATTAAGAAGGTACGGGTCCTTTATCTATATATACAAAAATGAAAATGTATCTTAAAGGAGCTGGCGGCCAAAAATTGGGAGCTTATTCAAGTTGAGTCTCACACTAGATGGAATACCTTTGAAGTATGGAATATCATCAATATTTCTAAACCCCGATCAGAGTACTCAAAATTTGTATATGTTTTCTCATTGACCTTTTGGAATTTGTTCGCTTGTGCGCAATGGGTGAATTTTTTTGTAAAAACATACCGAGTTGATGCGACTTCTATTGCTTAAAATCTACCTAAATTAGCAAAAACTAGCAACCTCACTTTTCGGCCACCACCTCCTTCAATCTTTTTCTTGTTTTACTACAAAACTGATTTTAACTACTGACTGCAGTGCAATTGGCAATTGGAACATGCCTAATATATTTCACAGTTCCTTCCGCATACCTATTACAACCTGAACTCTTCAAGTTTCATACCCAAAAATCTCTTAATCACATTTGTATTGACCACTTGCATTCTGTATACTTCAGGACCATCTATCATCTGACACATTTCTTCCAAGGTCAAATAATTGTTTCTGTTTTATTCATGCTAAGCATTCATATTCATAGCTTAAGGTCTATTCAGGCAAAAATTCACATTCCATCATTTTCCATTCACGGCAGAAACAAATTGTTTTGATTTTCTTCGATACCAAGAACCACTTGATTAGATACCAAGAACCACTTGATTAGATTTTCTTTGAGCCCAGAAAATTGATTGATTTCCTTTCATGACATAAAATGTTCAGCACATTCCACTGGAAAGTTTCAACTAAGTCTTTAACACATTTCCCCCTAAAATATCTTCACCTCTCCATTTCTGCCCTCCTCCTGAGTCATATTTCCTAAAATTCAATCACTTTTACATCAAGCACATAAAAACAAATTTTAGCAAAATGTAGTTTATCAGTTATTGAAATATGTTTATGACAATCAGACAAACAGAGGTGAAAATATAACCTGATCCAACTTTGTTGGCAGAGGTAACAAAGTGCTGTCTCCTGCAGCATGCTTGACTATTCAAAGCTATTAGAGGAGTGTCAACGTGTGAAACTATGTATTTTCATATGCAGAAATAATACATTCTACAATGTTAGATGGATAGTGACGAAATAAAAAATGACTCTTATATCATTTATAGCTATTTATTTCTGTTAAAAATTAGAATTGAAGATGTTGTTGACAACCAATTTCTTAATCAATTAAATTCCATTTGTTCTGTTAAAAAAAAAAACAACTAGCAGCTTTCAAAAGTCAATGTCTGAAACTAGCAGCTGCTGCAGTGAGAACAGAGGACAAGTGAATCACATGGGAGAAAACTTGTTATACAGTTTACGATTGTATATTGCACTTTTTTTGTAACAAAACATCATTTTTCCAGCCACCTCTTTGTCCTTACAACACTACCCCTGACTAACAGTCTGGGAAATTTGACTATCCTCAAAAAAAGCAACTACTATATCTCCATGTTTGTGTTAACTTAAACAATGATCTCCACAAATTGTAAGAACGCCAAACTGACCTAAGTTCCAACTACACCTCTATACACTGAACAATTGTGCAGATCAAGTTCTACACTTTCAGTAAATACAGTCATACTTAAGATGAAAATCCCCACAAACATGCAGGAAGATACACTGTTGCAGGAGAGTAACGTTGTCCTACAGTATGTCCATAAATGCCAATCTGAGATAATCGCATTTGAAGTTCTTAATTCGGCATAAATTTTGTTCCTTTGTTAAAATAGGCCAAGATAGAAATAAGACGCATATAAATAGAGCTTATCAACCTATTTATTGGCAACATTGTCAACAATAATTTTGATTATGCCCATTTTCGGGTCTTAAATGAAATAAGAACACCTTTGAATACCAGATATTTTCCGTATACTAATTTTTTGGGAAATCAATCAAGTCCTGTCCAAAATCTTTTTTGAATACCATTGACCCTACAATAAATATATTCACATGAATATAGAAATTGCTTCATTACTTGATGATTGAACCACTTGATTTTGAAAAAGGGGTTAGAAAAATAATTTTGGTATAAAATATGGATGAAATGAGGGGAAAACATATGTTTTCGACACTTATTGCCATGGTAACAGAATATAAACAGAGATTTATAATGAAGCAAAACTACACATTTGCAAACTAAAATTATTCTTTTTAACCCTCCCTATAAATCTGCTTTGTTTTTGACCAATTCACTGAAAGCTAGGTCGAACAAATTTCAATTTTGTTTGTGTTTATGGTAATGAAACCTGTCCTGTGTCAACATGGAATCAAAGATAATGCTATATTTTTAGGACATGGCACAGTTTATCTTCCACAAATTTATTTCTTGGACATAGCACATTTTCTTTTTCCACAATATTTTTTTTCCATATATGACATATGTTAAGTCAGAAGTATAGAAAGTAGCCTACTTGGCTATAAAATATTTTCCAATAATTTTTTTGCCAAAAATGGACATAAAACAACTTACAACTTCACCTTTCCTTACAACAATATGAGGTGCTTAACAGATACACATGGACAACTTGGATATACAGATGAATAGATTTATAAGAAAGATATGAATGAGTGATACAGGTGCTTTATCAATTTTGATAAACCTATGATGATGATAAACCTATGATGATGATAAGCAATACAACTGAAATCAACCTACTCCACACTGAAGATAAGACAAAGAAAGCCATATTAAAGACTGACACAGATTTTTGAGTGAAACTTGGCCATCTAAAAAAAAAGAATCTTTATCCACTGCATCAGGTCCCATTGGAATGCAACAGTGGGTGTTGTGGGGGAACCTGGACAGAGTCTCACTTTCACCAATGTTGCAGTGTTACAGAAACAGCCACAAAAACCAATTGGTGTTTTGTGCTGTCTTCCTATAATAAGAGACAGAAACTAAAACTTTATTACAAATCCTAGAAATAATAAACCAAATAAGCATAATACTGTTCCTATACCCTTTTGAGAAGTCGTGAAACATGTCTCTGTTCATTCTTCTTTTCCTCAGCTATCTCACAATTATTTTTGTGAATTATTTCCTCTTATTCCACATCCCAACTTAAAAAGTGAAAAAAAAGTTCCAAACAATCACATAAAAACAGAGTTCTCTATACAAACTACAACCACCATTTATAAATCCAGATGTGTTATTCCATCATGCCCATATACAATCACAACTAAAACCCAAATGACACAGAAATTAATTTTATGCACTTGATTGTTTTTCTTTTCAGACCAAAAAAACTGGTTAATTTCAATTTTGTTTTATTCTATTGCACTCTATTGTTTTACTATTCTTTCAAGTCAAGACTAATATTTTAATTAATTTATGATAAACAGGAACTTGGTAGAAAGCTTCCAAATGCTTCTAATGTGAATGAACTGACATGCTACCATTTTCAAAGCAGTGATCACAGACCAGGCTATGCAAAAAATGCCCTCAGGACCACAAATTTATGTCCACGCCAAGTATTATTGAAAATACGTATTATTGAAAATACGTATTATTGAAAATACGTATTATTGAAAATTCGTATTATTGAAAATACGTATCATTGAAAATACGTATTATTGAAAATAAGTATTATTGAAAATATAAAGTCCTTGTTAATTTAAAACTAAAAATATGTAACGTGACATGTATGATACATGTTTGTAAGTTGTATATGAAATTGTGAAGGGCAATACTTCGTTAAAACTTACATCCTATGTCTTGTTACAAGAAATTGAGATACTATACATCTGTATGAAATAATTCAATGTTAGATCCCAATCCATATGCGTTGAAATTACGATATGCATTGAACTTAAAACTAAAATCACCTTTGACATCTATGACCACAATGGTTCTCTCAAAGTGTATTCTCAACTGTAACTGTACTGCAGTTATGAGCTTTTCATGTCCTTTGTTTGATGAAAGTGTGAACAAATGTGCCATCCTGAATACAAAATAAAACAATAGGTACATAAATATGATACAATCAATAAATCAATCAAACAAATTATTTAATCAAACAAATTATTTAAAGGCCTTTGAAATTACAATTTCAATTAAACTTCAAACTGGTTTTCTCTAATACTGTATGGAAGCAAAAAACATCTTTTTTTAAGTATACCTATTTGATATTGATACTGTATACATATCCACCAACATTCAATTCTTTCAAAGAAAGGAAATTTATTAAAGGCCCTTCTATGTTACAATAAAACTGGCTGTTTATTAGACAGGGCAAAAGTTTCAATCAGGGCTTACCTTGAGTAAACTTTACAGGCTTGGAGTCCCTTTCATAAGAACAATAATTTCATTCTGGAGTAACTTCAGCGAAGAGCCACTAGACTTTTTCCAAAAGTTAGCAATCGATCTATCATGAATCTAGGTTGAGAATTCTTGGTTGTGATATGTGATTCAATTCAGGTTATCTGTGGACATGATGCTCTGGGTTCCTGCATGTTTCAGCTAATGCTCGTGTCACAGTAACACATAGTCATAGTTTGAAGTTGTTTTTCTGTATTTCATTATCATTATTTTTTGGAGGAGGTGGATTCAGCTGGGATTTGTATTGTTGTTACATTATGTTATATTGAAAGAACTTAGGATTTTCTTCACTATAAGTGCAAGATATGAAGCAAAAATAACATAAAACAGTATTGGGCTGTACCTGCCATATGTGGGGAACATGGAGTTTCCCCTGATGATCTTCCACAACGTGTTGGTTACAAAAGAAAAATCCTGGCCTACAGTCTGTACACTTGCTGGTTGGGTCATTGGTACAGAAAGAATGGTGACAGGAAGCTGACGGATCCAGCACATCCCCTGACAAAAATGTGTCAATCAGCTCCTGTCTCTTCCCTGCCCTTGCAGAAGCACTGGACTTTCTCTTCTGTAAATAGCTCTGCTTTTTTGCAGAAGTGACTAGAGCAGAGGTAGAAGGAATGTCCAGATACTGGCTAAATGCCGCTTGAAAGGAAGTTCTGCCCTTGTGTTTCATTCGGTAAGAAAAATGCTTCTGAACAAGTCTACGTCCATGAAAAGTGAATACTCTTGTTTGCACCTTTCTTCGTCCAAATTTTAAAATGCCCTTGAAGACATTGTAACTGAAAAATGAGAGTAAAACCATCAATACTAAGCCATAACGAATAACTACTGTACTGAACAACTATTGTCAAAATGTTCAGGATGAATCTGAAAAAATTGCGCACCGAGCATAGATTTTGGCCATAGTTACACCAAAAGGATCAACAGCAAATTGACAAAAAATGAAATGTAGCATATTTTGAAATAAAAAAGTGAAAAATATTTTTACTCTGGTGCATTTTACTCATCATAAACCTTTAAAACATTACTTATCTTTTTCTTTATTGTAAGAGGCTACTAGTTTGTCGCCCAAGAAAGTGTTTAAAGGAGCTCTCAACCGAAAAGTGAGGGCGTATTCTGTATGAGTTTTTCAATTAATAGAATACCTATGTAGTACGGAATATCATAAACATAACCAAATCCCAAACCGAGTTTGTTACGTGTTTTCCCATTGATTGTTGGAATTTGTTCACTTACGCGGGATGGGTGAATATTTCTGTAAAAAAGCAGAGTGTGTGATGTGAATTCTATTGGTTGAATTCTATATAAATTAGCCACAGATATGAAATATAACTACAAAGTTAGCAAAAACTAATGCCAACACTTTTTGGCGGAGAGCACCTTTTAACTTTCCATTTTTGCACTTGTTTGGAGAATATAAAAATTATATCAAAGGACAGTGTAATGAGATCAACTTTTGTGATAAAAGGCAGTAGAATAATCAGGTTAACTTGTTTAGTGTTTACAGCATTCGACAGGGGTTAGCGTAATTATTTCATGTATAGGAGGAAGTTTGTCTCTCTGTTTGCTATCAAGATATCTCAACAACCCAAGAACCAATGATTGGATTTTGATTAAATTTTGTATGTTGTGTTTGTTGTTAAAGGAAGAGGTGATTTAAATTTGATATTTTTGGATGAGATTTGTCATGAGTAATATAGTTGAAACTATCTAATGGATACCAGTGGAATGTGTTAAACAATGAATTCATGCCCAGAAAAGAATTAAAAACATGAACTTAAATTTTCTAGACTCTTAAGAAAATCAGATAAAGTGGTTTCTGGTATCAAGGAGAATTAAAACAACTTTCATATTTTTGCTACGCTTGGTTGGCGTTCATGTCCTCTAGAAGGATTTTTGCCAACCTAGCCTATTCAGATTCAGACTTCTTGCATGGAAAGAAGATAATGGATTGTGAATCTTTGCGGAATAAAAGCTGAAACAATGAATGCTGAGCCTGAATAAAACTGAAAACAATGACAAGAGAGTAGATCCTTAAGTATTTAGTTTGTTTGTTTGTTTGTTTGATGAAGGCTTAACGGCACCACAACAACTAAGGTCAAATTGTGCCTGAGAGGTCAGATCATTCTAGAGGTAGGAAGTAAAGGAAACAGGGGGAGAATGAGATAAATTTAAGTATTTAGAATGAAAATGGCAATATAAATCAACTTGAGAAGGTAATCAGTTGGGATTATAACTTTGATGGTGGGCCTAGGACTTCCGAGGTGGATATTCCGGATGTGAAATGAACAGGAAGCGGAGGTAGGCCTATGCGCTCTGCAGAGTGCTATCATTTTAGTTCAGTTCATGTTGTATTCTAGACGGTAGACCTTTAAACAATAGTGAAATGTCCAAAAATAGCAAACCCAAATGTTTAACTGAAATAGTGTAATAAAAAATGGGTAATTTCAAAGGTTATTGATGGGATTAGTGTTATTATGGCTTTTTAAAGTTCAAGAGTTAATTCAGTGGTCAAGCATGTCCAACTTATAATGAAAGAGGACTTTAAAAGAAACAAAATGGTGAAGAAAGCATTGCATTATTCCGTTAAGGAAAGAAGATATTCAAGTATAAAGTTTGGTATCATTTCTGTGGAAACGACTGAAATCAGACTAGTTGTGATGTTTCCTCAAAATTCTTCCTCAGATTTCTCAAAATCTTTATGTATTTAAAAAAAAGTGTATTTAATTTGTCACTATTTAAATTATTTTCCCTCAAACTTTCTTCAGGTAGTATATCATATAAATAGACTACCCTTTCTATTTGAGTTTTACTACTTTTTTGACATATCCCATGGGTTTTATTAAGCCATAAATTGCAGGAGAGAATGTGGTAGCCTACTCTAGTACTAGAATATGCCTAAATGTTAGGCAAACGTTAGGCCTACTCTAACAATTTATGCATGCTTTTGAAATAATTTTTTTTTGTAAACATAAGCCTAGCTGGCCCAGTGCAAGATTTGATTGATCATTCAAAACGCAAACAAAAGTATGGACCTAGGCACCCCAACTTCTTTTTTGAATAATGTAGGCCTAGGCCTAGTGTAATGAACGTCAACAAATCCTTACGTGGGGCTTAGCCTAAGCTAAACTTGTATAGCGTTACTTAATGGACGAAAACGTACATGATAATTGATATCAATCGATCCGACCACTATGACCATTTGACCGGTCCGTATGCATCTGGCCAGATTCACACTTCACATGCACACTGTCATTGCCCTGTCCCCGGTCGGCTGGCCCACAGTACACTCGCCCAAGTTTTCTGTTGGTTACCGAAGTAGTGTAGTGACGTCACCACGCACTTAATAAACATGAGATGCGAAATGCACATTTCCATAGGACACATCCTATCCCCAAAAACACATTTCCTACCGGATGTAGGCTTTGAAAACTTCGCCAACTGCCTGTGAATACTTACAGAAGAACATAATACAAACTTAAATTCTAGTTTAATTTCTTTGAAAATGATGGTACTAGAGCTAAAACCCTGCGCAATCAGTTTACAATTGACCATATCACAGGGCTTATGTTCAACTTTGGACTCATTAATGCCAAATATATGCATACAGGGGTGTAGCCAGCCCTTCGGATTGGGGTGGGGGAGGGGGTCGCCAAGGGAAATATTTGGATCTTTGAAGCATATTTTTTGGACCTTTTAACATTTTTTTTTTTTTTTGGGGGTCATACAACCTTGTCAACCTCCCAAAATAATATTTCATGCACAAACCTTAAAGGAATATTCCCACATTAGTAAAGGGACTGCTTAAAAATTTGGCCTGCAATTTTCAAGCAACAATTTGACCACATCATTCAACAAGATTAAGTTTGCATCATAACAGTGAGGTATAAATAGCTGTATGCTCATAGCTCATTTCACCTTTCCCCAGCAGCAAAGACAAACAATGCCAGCATTGATTACGGTTACTACTTATATTACAAAGGACTACCATTATATTCAGATGTGTGTGACTAAAAATACCATGTAACACCTGTGGGAGTAATTGTTATCCTGAAGGAGCCTTGGAGAGGTGAAACTGTATACAGTTTTGAGGCTTGGGAAACAAAGAAATGTATAAATTTTGCTTCGACCGGCCCTGTTCCATTTGAGGGCCGGTTGAGATGTTCCTGGTTTAAGCAAAAGCCATTTCTAATGCATGTTTTTTTTGTAATATTCCCATGTTTTTTTGTAATATTCCTATGTTTTTTTGTGGAAAATTCCCATGTTTTTTTGTAGAATTCCTATGCTTTTTTGTGATATTCCCATGGTTTTTTGCAATATTTTATTTGAAAGAGTAGACTTTTAGAGCCAATTTGGTACAAAAATCAGGTTGATATCATATTCTGTTCAGGAGATATGGATTTTTAAAGATTTTCCGATTTCATTTTAAAGTTTTTGTACAGTATGATAAATTTGTGTTTGATGATGTCATAGAGACAATTCCATTGCAAATGTTTATGTATCTCTTTGAATGTATATAAATACCTAACTTTCATCAATTTATTTTTCTAGCAGGTTTTACTAATAAAAAAGGATGATAGATTTTAAAGAAATACATCAACTTAGTGGGAGAATGTGTTGCTGTAATCTTATACTGAGCCTTTTTCCTATTTGTTTATTGACATTTTTTGTGAACCTTAACATTTGAATATCTCCTGGTAGGAATAACATATCATCATGATTTTTGTACTAAATTGTTTCTAAAAATTTTTTCATTCTTATGAAAGGTTTAACAAACATGGGACTATTCCTTTAAAAACATGGGAGTATTCCTTTAAAAACATGGGAATAATCCTTTAAAAACATAGGAATATTCCTTTAAATGCTATATTCATCACAACATTAAGTAAAACACTGGCATAATCTCAGCACGCTATACACTCGTCTACATTATAGTAGATGCCATAACATTCTGCAATGATAAGCACAATATACATCAATCTTTGATTGTGTTTGATTTTAAATTTAGTCCAACTGTGGCAGCAATGCCTCTCGATCTTTCAGGGCTTTTTGCGCCTGTTCTCGTTCCTTCTTTGTTGGGGGTTGTTTCTTCTGTTTGGGAGCCATTATTCTGCAAAAAGCCTCCATTACCTGAGAAACAAAAAAAGATCAAATATAAGACATTTTAAAAGTGAAAAAATGTAAATGCGGAGCTGGAAAATATTTACAGTTATGGCTATTATAACCACGGGAAAATAAGAAATTTGCGGAGGAAAATGTTACATATTTTTTTTTTAGATTTCTTGAGTAAACAACAGCATATATGGTAAATATGTGTTCTTAACACATCCCCCGTGTAATTGTGTGATGAAAAGTACATTAAATCGTGAAAGAGAGAAGTATATAAAGATGTATTCACTACATTAATATCATTTCTGTCGCGACTTTTTGTGGGAAGATTTTCAACACCTTTATTTAGAAACATGGGAAATTGTATAATTCCAACTCTGTGTCAATGCAATACAAGGATCATTTGTTTGTTGAGGACATAGGGCACAGCGACAGTCCAAGGACATAGGGCACAGCGACAGTCCAAGGACATAGGGCACAGCGACAGTCCAAGGACATAGGGCACATTGACAGTCCAAGGACATAGGACACAGCGACAGTCCAAGGACATAGGGCACAGCGACAGTCCAAGGACATAGGGCACAGTGACAGTCCAAGGACGTAGGGCACATTGACAGTCCAAGGACATAGGACACAGCGACAGTCCAAGGACATAGGGCACAGCGACAGTCCAAGGACATAGGGCACAGTGACAGTCCAAGGACGTAGGGCACATTGACAGTCCAAGGACATAGGACACAGCGACAGTCCATCGACATAGGGCACAGCGACAGTCCAAGGACATAGGGCACAGCGACAGTCCAAGGACATAGGGCACAGCGACAGTCCAATGACATAGGGCAGAGCGACAGTCCAAGGACATAGGGCACAGCGACAGTCCAAGGACATAGGGCACAGTGACAGTCCAAGGACGTAGGGCACATTGACAGTCCAAGGACGTAGGGCACAGCGACAGTCCAAGGACATAGGGCACAGCGACAGTCCAAGGACATAGGGCACAGCGACAGTCCAATGACATAGGGCAGAGCGACAGTCCAAGGACATAGGGCACAGCGACAGTCCAAGGACATAGGGCACAGTGACAGTCCAAGGACGTAGGGCACATTGACAGTCCAAGGACGTAGGGCACAGCGACAGTCCAAGGACATAGGGCACAGCGACAGTCCAAGGACATAGGGCACAGTGACAGTCCAAGAACATAGGGAACAGCGACAGTCCAAGGACAAAGGGCACAGCGACAGTCCAAGGACATAGGGCAGGACAGTCCAAGGACATAGAGCACAGCGACAGTCCAAGGACATAGGGCACAGTGACAGTCCAAGGACATAGAGCACAGCGACAGTCCAAGGACATAGGGCACAGCGACAGTCCAAGGACATAGGGCACAGTGACAGTCCAAGGACATAGAGCACAGCGACAGTCCAAGGACATAGGGCACAGCGACAGTCCAAGGACATAGGGCACAGCGACAGTCCAAGGACATAGGGCACAGCGACAGTCCAAGGACATAGGGCACAGCGACAGTCCAAGGACATAGGGCACAGTGACAGTCCAAGGACGTAGGGCACATTGACAGTCCAAGGACGTAGGGCACAGCGACAGTCCAAGGACATAGAGCACAGCGACAGTCCAAGGACATAGGGCACAGTGACAGTCCAAGGACATAGGGCACAGCGACAGTCCAAGGACATAGGGCACAGCGACAGTCCAAGGACATAGGGCACAGTGACAGTCCAAGGACATAGGGCACAGCGACAGTCCAAGGACAAGGGCACAGCGACAGTCCAAGGACATAGGGCACAGCGACAGTCCAAGGACAAAGGGCACAGCGACAGTCCAAGGACATAGGGCACAGCGACAGTCCAAGGACGTAGGGCACATTGACAGTCCAAGGATACAGCGACAGTCCAAGGACATAGGGCACAGTGACAGTCCAAGAACATAGGGCACAGCGACAGTCCAAGGACATAGGGCACAGTGACAGTCCAAGAACATAGGGAACAGCGACAGTACAAGGACATAGAGCACAGCGACAGTCCAAGGACATAGGGCACAGCGACAGTCCAAGGACATAGGGCACAGTGACAGTCCAAGGACGTAGGGCACATTGACAGTCCAAGGATACAGCGACAGTCCAAGGACATAGGGCACAGTGACAGTCCAAGAACATAGGGCACAGCGACAGTCCAAGGACATAGAGCACAGCGACAGTCCAAGAACATAGGGAACAGCGACAGTACAAGGACATAGAGCACAGCGACAGTCCAAGGACATAGGGCACAGCGACAGTCCAAGGACATAGGGCACAGCGACAGTCCAAGGACGTAGGGCACATTGACAGTCCAAGGACATAGGACACAGCGACAGTCCAAGGACATAGGGCACAGCGACAGTCCAAGGACATAGGGCACAGCGACAGTCCAAGGACATAGGGCACAGCGACAGTCCAAGGACATAGGGCACAGCGACAGTCCAAGGACGTAGGGCACATTGACAGTCCAAGGACATAGGACACAGCGACAGTCCAAGGACATAGGGCACAGCGACAGTCCAAGGACATAGGGCACAGTGACAGTCCAAGGACGTAGGGCACATTGACAGTCCAAGGACATAGGACACAGCGACAGTCCATCGACATAGGGCACAGCGACAGTCCAAGGACATAGGGCACAGCGACAGTCCAAGGACATAGGGCACAGCGACAGTCCAATGACATAGGGCAGAGCGACAGTCCAAGGACATAGGGCACAGCGACAGTCCAAGGACATAGGGCACAGTGACAGTCCAAGGACGTAGGGCACATTGACAGTCCAAGGACGTAGGGCACAGCGACAGTCCAAGGACATAGGGCACAGCGACAGTCCAAGGACATAGGGCACAGCGACAGTCCAATGACATAGGGCAGAGCGACAGTCCAAGGACATAGGGCACAGCGACAGTCCAAGGACATAGGGCACAGTGACAGTCCAAGGACGTAGGGCACATTGACAGTCCAAGGACGTAGGGCACAGCGACAGTCCAAGGACATAGGGCACAGCGACAGTCCAAGGACATAGGGCACAGTGACAGTCCAAGAACATAGGGAACAGCGACAGTCCAAGGACAAAGGGCACAGCGACAGTCCAAGGACATAGGGCACAGTGACAGTCCAAGGACATAGAGCACAGCGACAGTCCAAGGACATAGGGCACAGTGACAGTCCAAGGACATAGAGCACAGCGACAGTCCAAGGACATAGGGCACAGCGACAGTCCAAGGACATAGGGCACAGTGACAGTCCAAGGACATAGAGCACAGCGACAGTCCAAGGACATAGGGCACAGCGACAGTCCAAGGACATAGGGCACAGCGACAGTCCAAGGACATAGGGCACAGCGACAGTCCAAGGACATAGGGCACAGCGACAGTCCAAGGACATAGGGCACAGTGACAGTCCAAGGACGTAGGGCACATTGACAGTCCAAGGACGTAGGGCACAGCGACAGTCCAAGGACATAGAGCACAGCGACAGTCCAAGGACATAGGGCACAGTGACAGTCCAAGGACATAGGGCACAGCGACAGTCCAAGGACATAGGGCACAGCGACAGTCCAAGGACATAGGGCACAGTGACAGTCCAAGGACATAGAGCACAGCGACAGTCCAAGGACAAAGGGCACAGCGACAGTCCAAGGACATAGGGCACAGCGACAGTCCAAGGACATAGGGCACAGCGACAGTCCAAGGACATAGGGCACAGTGACAGTCCAAGGACGTAGGGCACATTGACAGTCCAAGGATACAGCGACAGTCCAAGGACATAGGGCACAGTGACAGTCCAAGAACATAGGGCACAGCGACAGTCCAAGGACATAGGGCACAGTGACAGTCCAAGAACATAGGGAACAGCGACAGTACAAGGACATAGAGCACAGCGACAGTCCAAGGACATAGGGCACAGCGACAGTCCAAGGACATAGGGCACAGTGACAGTCCAAGGACGTAGGGCACATTGACAGTCCAAGGATACAGCGACAGTCCAAGGACATAGGGCACAGTGACAGTCCAAGAACATAGGGCACAGCGACAGTCCAAGGACATAGAGCACAGCGACAGTCCAAGAACATAGGGAACAGCGACAGTACAAGGACATAGAGCACAGCGACAGTCCAAGGACATAGGGCACAGCGACAGTCCAAGGACATAGGGCACAGCGACAGTCCAAGGACAAAGGGCACAGCGACAGTCCAAGGACAAAGGGCACAGCGACAGTCCAAGAAAATAGGGCACAGCGACAGTCCAAGGACAAAGGGCACAGCGACAGTCCAAGAAAATAGGGCACAGCGACAGTCCAAGGACATAGGGAACATTGACAGTCCAAGGATACAGCGACAGTCCAAGGACATACGGCACAGTGACAGTTCAAGGACATAGGGCACAGCGACAGTCCATCGACATAGGGCACAGCGACAGTCCAATGACATAGGGCACAGCGACAGTTCAATGACATAGGGCACAGCGACAGTCCATCGACATAGGGCACAGCGACAGTCCAATGACATAGGGCACAGCGACAGTCCAAGGACATAGGGCACAGCGACAGTCCAAGGACATAGGGCACAGCGACAGTTCAAGTCATGCAATCAAAAGCATTCTTGTAAAGCACCAGCACCGCCATAAATGACGCTCGGGGTGCTTTGCATAAAAACAACCAAATCTGTTCAATGTTATTACAAAAGTACAAGAAATTCAAGTACAAAAATGTCTTTGATTGATTCTTTAAAGAATTAATGGTCTTAGCAGAACGTACTTGTAATGAAAAATGTTCCAGACTAGCAAAAGAGATGCCAAAACAGTGGTTTTCCCAGAGTGTATTTGAAACACTCTCTCTAAGCAGCAGTTGTTTAGATGATCGAAGACCATTCCGTATAGAAGAGTAGAATTCAACCCATTTAGATAGGTACTGTGGGCCACTCTTGTAAAGAGATTTATACACAAGAAGCCCTAGTTTCTATATGATTCTTTGTTCAACTGGCAACCAGTGCAAATCTCTCAGAATTAGAGTAATGTGGTCAGGTTTCTTGGGGAGTGTTACGAGTCTTGCTGCAAACTTGCAAAACAAAGGTAAAAGTGAAATCAGAGTGGTATAGAGGAAACAATGCACTTTTCACGACGAGAATTGAATCTGGTACCTTTCAAATACGAGCATGACTCAGCTACTCAGCCACTGCACCTCCACTGCATTGTAGAAAATGGTGAGTGAAAAGGTGGTAAACTTTGGATAATTTGAAGTTGAATGAAAATTGTAGAGATATTATATTCACCAGATAGAGCTTTAAATTGTTTCCAAATTATTTCAAATACAAATTTGAATACTTTTGAATGTTGTGATGTTTGAAAGAAAAGGACTGCCCAAGGTCTTTAATGTTATTCTCTAAATTTCTGTCCTAAATTTGAATAACTGAATATCATCAAGTTTTGATCGAGGGTATGATTAAAATTCAGTTTTTCCATTCAAATATTGTACGTGAGGACTTCAAAACAAGTTAACATTTAGGAAATTCATCAGTGTTCTCTTTGTAATATCACGAATTAAATAAATATTTGCATTTTTTCTTATTATAATAAGGTGTTACAATTCAAGACCATGTAAAAAGGAAGGTCAATTCTAACATAATTTAGTTTTCTTTTTGCCATTTTCAAAGTGTATCGCTTAGTTCTGAAGTTGTAGATTTTTAACCCTTACCACGTGGCGATATTATTGCCGTTTTGGGTGTCCCATCCAAGTGCGTTTTCAAAAAGGTGCTGGTAAGTAAGGGTTAATCAACCCGCGACAAGTGTGCCAACTCAAAAATATATGCAACATGATCCCGGTGGGCGGCCCACCAGGTCACTTGAAGCGGAACGAGGCAGACTATGCTGCTCAGAAGACAGAGGACCCTTCAATAATCAGCCTGTGCTTAACCATTTACCACGCGGTGATATTATCACCGTTTTGGGTAACCCATCTTTGACTCCACCTCCCAAGCGCGTTTTCAAAAAAGTGCTGGTAGAGTGAGGGTTAATGAAGATATTTGTTTCTTGGTTGGCAGACCTCTAGCTTGATCCAGAAAGGGGCAGGGTTTCATGATCAAAAGTGGCATTCAATAAAGCATCAAGGTTTTAGGGCACTTGAAATGTAAATAAGGAGTCATCAATACAACAAGTAGTGTCCTGGCATCTTTTTATATTGGGGACCCGTAATCAGCATGTAAAGAAATAGTTCTCAAAAATAAGTTTTTGTGCAAAAATATCTAGTGCTTAGTGAAAAGGGGACAGAGTGGAGGCAGGTGGAGGAAATGAGGGGCATGGTGGAACACTCCTCTAAAAACTTAAACTAGGGGCTTGGTTGGTGGAGTTCAATGGTACTCCACAGCTTGGATGAAATTGTGCCATTTGAAGAGGGTAAATTATTTTCAAAACTAGTAAATGTGCAGAAGAAATACGCAGAACCAGTGAGAAATACGCAGAACCAGTGACAAATACGCAGAACCAGTGACAAATACGCAGAACCAGTGACAAATACGCAGAACCAGTGAGAAATATGCAGAACCAGTGAGAAATACGCAGAACCAGTGACAAACACACAGAACCAGTGAGAAATACGCAGAACCAGTGAGAAATACGCAGAACCAGTGACAAATACGCAGAACCAGTGACAAATAACCAGTGCCAAATACGCAGAACCAGTGACAAATACGCAGAACCAGTGACAAATACGCAGAACCAGTGACAAGTACGCAGAACCAGTGAAGCTGTGGGAGTAAGGTAGGGCTGGTAGGTTTTAGTTGTAGTTAGGTGCGTGAGTCTTAGTAAGTCTGTAAAGATAGTATTAATGCCACAAATTCTAAAAATTTGGATAGGACGGTACTTTACCTCGTTATCAGCAGCTCTGACTTTAGCTCGAATCTCCTGCTTCTTCAATTCCTCTTTGGCGAGTTTCATGAGTTTGAGTTTCTGAGCTCTATTGTGGAAGGAGAGAGCCTTCAGTTCCGCCTGGCGCTTCTCCAATTCCATCAATATCTCATCAGATTCAAGCTCTTCGGGATATGGCTCATCGGCATCAAGCAAACCTTGAACAATTCAACAAAAGATTTCTACTTTAAGGACTGAAAGCTTAAGCTGTAAAATATGAACTCATTTAGTCATTTAGCAGTGGCGTGTCTAAGGGGGCTATTGGGGGCTTAGCCCTCCCCTTAAAAATGCTGTAGCCACCCCAAATTTTGTCAAAGTCATAAATATAATTAACTGAAATATCAAATGAACCATACAGAAAATAGATGTTGGCAATGTTTTAATCATATCAACTGAATTATTGTTAATTTTGGACCAAATATCTTCAATTTTGGACCCAAAATCTATCATTTTGGATCAAAATTCTTCAAATTTGAACCTGAATCTACAACATAAAAACCAACAGCCTTCAGAAAGAGAAGTAGGTCTTAATAAATAAATAGGCTATCAGGGTCAAGCCCCCTCCCTCCCCACCCCCAAATAACTTTCAAAGCAATACAAAGGTCTTTAACTTTTCGTCTGATGGAAAATTGCCAACATTTGTCTTGGGTGTTGAAAGGGTCATTCAAAACAGGGCTCACGGTGGGGAAAAAATTGGATTTTTTTTTTTTGGTTATACAAATGGCACAGGGTAATTTTTGGGAAATCTCCTTGAATCTTCAGGAATTTTCTTCCTTTTCAGGGAATTTGCTTCAATTTGCATGAATTTTTCAGGAACAATTTTCAGAAATCTCCTTTTACTTTTTGTGAAAATCTCCTTCACTTTTTGTGAAATTTCCTACATTTTCGTAAAATTTTCTTCAATTTCCAGCATTTATACTTCAATTTTGAGATTTTCTTCAATTCCTGGCAAATCACTGTCAATTTTGAGAAATTTTAAGCAAATGTTGGCAATTGTTTGTGTTATTATTAATTTATCCTCCCACCTGGGAAACAAGCATGCAACCAGGAAGAAGAAACCATTTGACGGAGAGGGGGTGCCCCCAACTACCAACACCTCTGTCCTGGCCCCTAATATTAAACCTGTCAGGGCCTTGAATATGTTTATAAAAATGAAAAGCTAGACACGCCCCTGTCCTTTTGTAAATAATTTATGAAGTGTCGTCTTTCTCATCGGCTTTAAGATTTTTGGGATATGGCTAATTGGCGTCTCAAACAAACCTACAAGATTTTACAAGTTTTTATTTTTGCAGGTCTGAAATATCAAGAAACACTCAAACACCCAAATTTAAACTCAAAAATTTAGGCCCCCTTTTTGCAAACTTGCTTATTAATAGGTTTTAAAACAGTTAGTTGCCTGCATTTGTCACAAGTTCTTCAATAAACAGCTTTTGGTGGGCATTGCTTGTTTGGAAGTGTGTTTGTTTAGTACAGAAGATATAGGTTTCCCAGACATTGCTAAAAGGATTAGTCTGATTTCAGTCGTTTTTACTGAAATGATACCAAATTTTAAACTTGAATATCACCGTAATGGAATAAGACTTTTGAACGCTTTCTTCACCATTTTGTTTCTTTTGAAGTCCTCGTTCATATAAGATGGACATGCTTGACCACTGAACTAATCCTTTAACATGTTTTATCAAGACAGTAGCAATTGAACAGGCTTTTTTAACATTAAGTTTAAACCTCAAAATACATTTTGTGTCTTAAGCCCTGAAAAAATCTAAATCTGTCCAAGTCTATATTGCTCACAACAGAAACCACAATACAGCCCAAGCATTTACACTTTACATTTCCACACACTTTACCTTCAGTAACTCTAAATCTCGCAATACATTTTGTGTCCTAATTATTTCTTTGATGATGGCTTAACGACACCACGACAGCGAGGGTCAAATTTTGTTTCTGAAGCTTAAATCATTCAGACAAAATGTAATATCTGTCAGGGTCTATATTGCTCACAACAGAAACCACAATACAGCCCAAGCAATTACACCTTAGATTTCCACACACTTTACCTTCAGTAACTCTAAACCTCGCAATACATTTTGTGTCCTAATTATTTCTTTGATGATGGCTTAACGACACCACGACAGCGAGGGTCAAATTGTGCCCGAGAGCTTAAATAATTCCAGACAAAATGTAATATCTGTCAGGGTCTATATTGCTCACAACAGAAACCACAATACAGCCCAAGCAATTACACCTTAGATTTCCACACACTTTACCTTCAGTAACTCTAAATCTCGCAATACATTTTGTGTCCTAATTATTTCTTTGATGATGGCTTAACGACACCACGACAGCGAGGGTCAACATTGTCAAGAAATCATTCAGACAAAATGTTTCCAATATCTGTCAAACCTCGGGTCTATATTGCTTACAGCCCAAACAGAAACAATTACACCTTAGATTTCCATTTCACACTTTACCTTCAGTAACTCTAAACCTCTCATAATACATTTTGTGTCCTAATTATTTCTTTGATGATGGCTTAACGACACCACGACAGCGAGGGTCAAATTGTGCCCGAGAGATTAAATAATTCCAGACAAAATGTAATATCTGTCAGGGTCTATATTGCTCACAACAGAAACCACAATACAGCCCAAGCAATTACACCTTAGATTTCCACACACTTTACCTTCAGTAACTCTAAATCTCGCAATACATTTTGTGTCCTAATTATTTCTTTGATGATGGCTTAACGACACCACGACAGCGAGGGTCAAATTGTGCCTTAAATAATTCCAGACAAAATGTAATATCTGTCTGTCAGGTCTATATTGCTCACAACAGAAACCACAATACAGCCCAAGCAATTACACCTTAGATTTCCACACACTTTACCTTCAGTAACTCTAAATCTCGCAATACATTTTGTGTCCTAATTATTTCTTTGATGATGGCTTAACGACACCACGACAGCGAGGGTCAAATTGTGCCCGAGAGGTTAGATCATAACAGACAAAATCTAATATCTGTGAGGGTCTATATTGCTCACAACAGAAACCACAATCCAGCACAAGCAATTAGCAATTACACCAGGGATTTCCACACACTTCACCTCACTTTCCATGGTTGTTAACCTGACATTGATAGAAAACAAATTTCACTGTAGCTGCACCGACTTTCACACTCCAAACAAGGACAATAGTATTCCTCTAGGATCACTGTGTCTAACTTGAAGTAATATTTTACAAATAGGATGGTATTTAACAGTGAAGGTTTTGTTTGTTTATTGATGAGTGATTTTAAGCGATGTTTTTGTTAAACCGTATAGACTTTGAGGAATTTGGACATACAATCGATTGCAACAGATTTTTGTCATGTTCTACTAGGTGCCCTCTAATAGTTCAATGCTTGCAACTTTCTCACTGAATGTCGGTTGATATAGAACACATCTTCCAATCTCTTTTCTATGAAAAATATTGGCAACAAAAATCCCCGAATTCGACGTAATAAGGCGCCCATGGAACGTTTGTTTGTTTGATGAGGGCTTAACGGCACCACGACAACGAGGGTCAAATTGTGCCTGAGAGGTCAGATCAATCTAGAGGTAGGAAGGAAAGGAAACAGGGGAAGATTGAGAGAAATACAAGAACAAAAGGTCAGAATGGTGGTACATGTACTTACGAAAATAGAATTGCATGACTATTTAGGTGCAACATTTCTTCCTAATAAGCGCTCATGGTGGGCATGCACATGCAGTGTGACATTCAAACTGCATTTTGTATAGGCCTAGGCCTACTACAATTATGGTGCATCACAATTATATCCGAATTTGGCAAAACAAAGGGAAAGATATCCCCATTCATGAGTAATTACTACGAATTTCTTCCTCTGATATTAACAGGGATTCAGACTTAGTGTACAAAAAAAGATATGGAACATAGATAATATAAACAGCATTTATCATTAATGTTGGATATATATGTTATAGAGGGATTTCATCACGTGACTAACTCATCTGGAAGCCATTTTGCAGGGAAAGCGTCGTTGCGTTTCACGCGTCTTCACACAACTTAGTCACATCACATGTATAACAAACATACTGCATGCTAACCTACCTACCAGTTCAGCGATTTTTATTAATTGCAGTTTTTTTCTCGCTTCCGATTTTTCTTCATATATTCCTTAAAGTAAGTTATATTTGCACCCGGTATACGAAGAGTAACTTTAACGTTAACGCCATGTGATTGCTTGTTATACTCAGACAAAACCTACATACCTGATGAAAAGTACTCGCTGCAAATCCTAGTGTGTTAGGCCTACTGTAGGTTGAAAGCCGTTGCGTCGTACAGCAGAAACCCACTTCAAACGTCGATCAGGATCAGATGGAAATCAAGAAAATGTTTTTTATTTCCCCCACACATCTATTAGTGCAAACAATGGCACAACAAGATTTCAGCATAAAAAAATAATCTTTTATGCAAACGTATGTAAGTCTAATTAAGTGCACAGCAGACGACAGTGCTTTTGACCAACAAATGGCGATGTAATCAAAGTCACGTGACCTCGTGACGTCAGAACAAAAAATGTTGAGTGGATACTTTTTTGAGCATTGGCCCTTATTACATCCAATACAGTAATTTATTATTTACAACCTCCAATCAATGGATATGGCAGCTGTGGTATAAAACATAGCAACTTCGAAAAACTCCATGATGAATAACTCCGGCTATAAATTTTCAGTCTATTGCCCTTAAAATCACCAGAGTTTAAATAACTCATTGATGAAAACATCCTTTTACAATCCAAAGCAATCCTCTGCCACAAGTTACACGCTTGGTTTGGCCTGGCAGTATTCCTTCTTTTGTTTGCGTTCAGTGTATAATAACTGATGCATAAAAACCACTAAGTTATCTGTGATAAGTTTCTTAGTTGCTGTTTGCGGAGTCTAAAAGTCGTACCCGCAGAAATAAAGGTTCTTGCGGGTGAAAAGACTGAGCATTTATAGCGAGAATTGGGCGTAATGCTTCTATAAAAAACAAATAAAAAAATGGCAAAAAGCAGTACCTTGTTGAATAAGTTCCTCTCTGATCCTGGCCTCCAAGGCTCGCGTGTGAGGTACGTGAAACGGTTTGCCGTTGTTACCAGAATTTCTACCATTGCTTCCTGGAGACTGGTTGTGATTGGTCGCTCCATTCTCTCCCTTGTAACCAAATGATAAAAGAACATCAGTCAAAATGTGGCGTGCCAGACGGGGCAACGGGAGGGAGTGCATAAATGATAATTGGATTATTCCCGCTTTTCATGGCACAAGCAGATGCGGGCACATGCCCTCTTGGAGGGGACACCAGTTCATTAGAGGTCAACCCACAAGCAGGTAAGTGTACTGAAGCAAGTCGAGCAAAGTGTCTTGCTCAAGGACACAATGCAGGGACGGGAATCAAACCAGGTACATGTACCTTTCATATACTCCTTAAAGCCATTAGTTCAGTGGTCAAGCATCCTATATGTAAGAGAACTTAAAAAGAAACAAAATGGTAAAGAAAACGTTCAAAAATATTATTCCGTTAGAAAAATATTCAAGTTTAACCCATCTTGTATGAAAGAGAACTTAAAAAGAAACAAAATGGTGAAGAAAACGTTCACAAATTTTAATCCGTTAGGGAGATATTCAAGCTTAACCCACCTTATATGAAAGAAGACTTCAAAAAAAAAAAAAATGGTGAAGAAAGCATTTAAAAATCTTATTCTGTTAAGAAGATATTCAAGTTTAAAGCTCTGTCGTATCTGTGTAGAAATGACTGGTGTATAAGTCTACTACGGAAAGTTGGCATCTTCATCCTCACAATCTTAACAATCGTTAATGTATTTTGAAGAAAGTCTATTTAATTTTCTAACTACTTAAACTATCTTCCATCAAACTTTCTTCAGGTGGTATATCACAAATACCCTTCCTAGATTTAGTTTTACTACTTTCCTGACATATCTCATGGTTTTAAGCCACAAAATCACATACATACAATACATTAAGATTTTGAGAAATCTGAGGCTAGGACATCACAATTAGTCTGATTTTAGTCGTTTCTACACAAATTATACCAAACTTTATATATAGATATCTCAATAACGGAATACAATTTTGCAATGCTTTCCTTACCATTTTGTTTCTTTTGAAGATAGACATGTTAGACCCCTGAACTAATCCTTTAACAGAATAAGATTTGTGAGTGCTTTCTTCACCATTTTGTTTCTTTTGAAGTCCTCTTTCATATAAGATAAACATGCTTGATCCCTGAACTAATCCTTAAATGGAATAAGATTTGTGAATGCTTTCTTCACCATTTTGTTTCTTTTGAAGTCCTCTTTCATATAAGATAAACATGTTTGACCCCTAAACTAATCCTTTAAACAACAAGATATTTGAATGCTTTCTTCACCATTTTGTTTCTTTTGAAGTCCTTTTTCATATAAGATGGACTTGCTTGACCAATGAACTAATCCTTTAACGGAATAAGATTTTACATGCTTTCTACACAATTGTTTCTTTCTAAGTCCTCTTTCATATAAGATGGACATGCTTGACCCTGAACTTATCCTGAAACCACTGCACCTCTACCAGTACTATGAAATTGCTAATTAACTTACTGGCTTGCTGCAGCTGTGACAGTCATTTCAGTCTGCAACCATAAAATTGACCAATCATGTAATACCTGACCTCCCCTGCCTGAGCTGGGACATGTAATACCTGACCTCCCCTGCCTGAACTGGGACATGTAATACCTGACCTCCCCTGCCTGAGCTGGGACATGTAATACCTGACCTCCCCTGCCCGAGCTGGGGCATGGAATACCTGACCTCCCCTGCCTTAGCTGGGGCATGCAATACCTGACCTCTCCTGCCTGAGCTGGGGCATGTAATACCTGACCTGCCTTGCCTGAGCTGGGGCATGTAATACCTGACCTCCTCTGCCTGAGCTGGGGCATGTAATGCCTGACCTTTCCTGCCTGAGCTGGGGCATGTAATACCTGACCTCCCTGCCTGAGCTGGGACATGTAATACCTGACCTCCTTGCCTGAGCTGGGGCATGTAATACCTGACCTCCTTGCCTGAGCTGGGGCATGTAATACCTGACCTCCCCTACCTGAGCTTGGGCATGTAATACCTGACCTCCCCTGCCTGAGCTGGGGCATGTAATACTGACCTCCCCGCCTGAGCTGGGGCATGTAATACCTGACCTGCCCTGCCTGAGCTGGAGCATGTAATACCTGACCTCCTCTGCCTGAGCTGGGGCATGTAATACCTGACCACCCCTGCCTGAGCTGGGGCATGTAATACCTGACCTCCCCTGCCTGAGCTGGGGCATGTAATACCTAACCTCCTCTGCCTGAGCTGGGGCATGTAATACCTGACCTCACCTGCCTGAGCTGGGGCATGTAATACCTGACCTCCCCTGCCTGAGCTGGGGCATGTAATACCTAACCTCCTTTGCCTGAGCTGGGGCACTTCATGGTCAGGTTTTAAAGCAAGTAGTGGCAAAATGACGTAAAATGTTGAAGACATGAAGGTGAAGTAATTTACTTTTCCACCATTGTCCATTATGATGTCCTCTATCGGGGTCATGATATTCTCCCCAACAAGGGCTGAGATGAGACGCTGTGTAAGAGGGCCAAATGGGCACAGGTCCTCATCCCTGGAACTAAATGAGACATATATAAAGAATTGTTTTCAGACTTTCAGTTTCTGTTTAATTTGGCCCGAGTGGAATGGCTTGACACTTAAATACAAATATGGCATGGCAATATAAATACTCATAAGAATTTTTTTGAGATTGAAATCTTGAACATGAAAGATCTAAGGAAGAGTAGAGCCGTCATTATCTGAAAAGTTTAAAAATGCAATCAAAATTAAAAAAACACAAGATGTAAATCAAAACTGAGCAAAAACTGACCAAACTTTATACATTTTTTGCATGTAAATTTGTACGCAAATTTATGATTGAGGACCAGCATGCTTGTATTTTTCCTGATGTAAATTTTTAGTTTTTAAATGTACCACGGCTGAGTGAAGTTATAATTGAGCAATTTAAAGGTCCTTGGACAGCTACAGATTTTACATTTACCAGAAAGAAATTTTTAATTACGAACAGAATAACCTTTAAGTTACGTTCAAATTAGTTATGACTAATCAAAGTTGGAAGAATTTTCAATGTATGAAGAAGTTGTGAGGTATGAAAGAGAGGGCAGTTAAAACATTAAATGTAATTCTTTAAATGTGTCCCAAATTTTAGTAAATGAAAAATCATCAGCTAGTTTTCACCTTCTAAATTTTGATTCAGAGTATAATGGAAATTTTAAAGCTCTTGGTCACGTTCAGCTACTTCCATTTAACTAATAATGTTGTTGAATGAAAAATAAAATAATAATAAGTTAACACAAAATTTATAGGTCTTCTTCTTGTGATGTCACAAAATTTCAATAAAAACTGCATAATTCATTATTATAAGGCTTTTTAAATTCAAAGTGCTCACTTTTTAACCAATTTGGACACATATAACTATTTCTTGTTTGTTTGTTTGTTTAATGAGGGCTTCACGGCACCACAGCAGCAAGGGTCAAATTGTGCCTGAGAGGTTAGATCATTCCAGAGGTAAGAAGAAAAGAAAATAGGAGTCTGAGAGAAGTACGGGGACTAATAACCAAAAAGCTGGGATCGAGAAAGGAAGTGCAGGAGTGTTAAAAAAGGGGATAAAGTAGGCACAGGGGATGGGGGGAGGGGGGGGGAGGACTAATGGTTGTAGAGAGTTTCTGTTTGTTGTATCCAATTTCATTATTGTAAAATTTGTAACATTAATGTACTACCTTGTGTAAAGTCACATACTGTAGGTTAACCCTTACTCTTGCAGCACTTTCTTCAAAATGGGCTCGGGAGGCTGAGTCAAAGATGGGGCACCCAAAACGGCAATAATATTGCCGCGTGGTAGAGTAAGGGTCAAAAGGTGTATCCTTTGACTGTTCGGTGCTCATGCCCGGGTCTGTGGTGCAAGCGGATGAGAATCATTGACTTCCCATCAAAGGACATCAGTCCATTGCAGGTAAAGTTACACTGGCGGGCACAACAAGTGGCCATACTACACTCGTGGGCAAAAGTGCTAGGACAAAAGCAGCATTTCCAACTCTATCTATGTCTTGTCCTTTTTCTTCAAAATTTGTTACAGCAAATCATAACCACAAACTTACTATAGCAAATAATGAGACCACTTATCTTAATTAAAATAAGTGCTCAACCACACAATAAGTACTTCATCTACTGCTAATTTGATACTCAACACCAACTTCCACAACAACCCAGGTCCAACAGGAGAACAAGTGCAATAAAGCCATTGATCAGGGAAATTTGATCCTAATTACTTGTGGTTTTCAGAATAAAGAAAACTAGAACGGTAAATTCCATCATGGTTTGCATGCCCATGCAAATTGACACTCATATCATATGACCCGGCTAATTATAAAAATGGCATCTCACACTAAGTCCCACATAGGATCCATGTCCCACATGGCATCCCACCCCATGTCCCACATGACATCCCATCCATTGTCCCACATGGCATTCCACCATATCTCCAACATGGCATCCCACCCCATGTCTCACATGACATCCCATCCCATCCCTTGTCCCACGTGGCATTCCACCATATGTCCCACATGGCATCTTATCCTATGACTCATATGGCATCCCACCCCATGTCTCACATGACATCCCATCCCATGTCCCACCTGGCATTCCACCATATGTCCCACATGGCACCCCACCCTATGACCCACATGGCATCCCACCCTATGTCCCACGTGGATCCCATCCCATGTGCTAAATGACATCCCACCCTATGTCCCACATGGATCCCATCCTACATGTATGTCCCACATTAATCCAACCCTATGTACCACATGACATCCCTCCCAATGTCCCACATGGAATCTCTCCCTGTGTCCCACATGGCATCACTAGCTATGTCTCCCATTGTGTCCCACCATATGTTCAGCATCAGTGGCTTCCCACCTGACATCCTATGTCATGCCTTGTCCCATATGGCATTCTACCATATCTCCCACATGGCATTCCACCATACAGTGCATATGTCTCATATGACATTCCACCATATGTCGCACATGTCATTCCACCATATGTCCCACATGGCATCCCACCCTATGACCCACATGGCATCACACCCTATGTCCCACATGGATCCCATCCTACATGTATGTCCCACATTAATCCAACCCTATGTACCACATGACATCCCTCCCAATGTCCCAAATGGCATCTGTCCCTGTGTCCCACATGACATCGCTCGCTATGTCCCCCATGGCACTGATGCTATGTCCAGCATCAGTGGCTTCCCACCTGATGTTCCACATGGCATCCCACCTCATGTCCCACCATATGTTCCACATGGTATCCTTCCCAATGTCCCAATGATATCCTACTTTATGTCCCACATGTCATCACATCCCATGTCCCCATAGCCTCCTACCCTATGTCCCACATAGCCTCCTACCCTATGTCACACATGGCATCCCAACCTATGTCACACTCTGTGTTAATCGTGGTATCACACCCCATGTTCCACATGGCATCCCACCCCATGTCCCACATGGCATCCCACCCCATGTCCCAAATGACATTCCATGTCCCACATGACATCCCATCCCATGGCATTCCACCCTATGACCCGCATGGCATTCCATCATATATCCTACATGACATTCCACCGTTCCACATGGCATACCACCCCATGTCCCGCATGGCATCCCACCCCATGACCCACATGGCATCCCAGCCCATGTCCCACATGACATCCCATAGGCTCCATAAGAAATCTCATCCTAGCTAGCACAGTCCCTTATTGAGCATACTATGCATGCAAGTGTCAGTTCATATAATAACTTATATGCAAATGACCTGTTAAATAAGAAAAAAAGGCAGTCAAATAATTATGCCTGATATAGCCCTTGGTGTATATCACATGGTATATATCATATCATATGTCCTGCATGGCCCCCATCCATGTCCCACATGGTTTCCCTCCCTACGTCCATATGCAGTCACATCCTGTCACACTCTCTGACTGAGCATACTAAATAAAAAAGTCTGGTCAGTTCATATACTGTAGCAACTTTATGCAAATAACCACAAAAATAAATGCAGAGTTTAAAAATCATGCCTGATACAACCGTTAGGCCCAAATAATTGGAAGAATTTTATATCTCCAGTGCTACGAGAGAGACGCTTGAGGATCTCTGAAGGATATTGGAAAATTATATCATTTTACAGTTATCTTCTAAGGAAATATCAAATGTTTTGTAGACTTTTTAAGGAAACTAGTCTTCAATCTTGTCTTAAGTATCTCTGAAAAACTTTAACATTCTGTAAGGAAATGTTAATCTTCCAAGAGAATATCTGAAGAAACTTTAAAATTTTCTGAGGAAATCTCAAAATATGTTAACATTTCTGAGGAAATCTTAGGAAAACCTGTGGACGGACGGACGGACGGAATCGCCATTACATAGGTTCGCATTATGCTTCGCATGCGAACCAATAAAAGTCTGAACCGACCTGCTTATTTATCAGGTTGGGTCTGACTGTATGAAACTTTAGATTGTTCCCATAGTTTTTTGCAAAATTGTATTTGAAAGAGCATACTTTTAGAGCCAATTTAGTATAAAAATCAGGTTAATATCGTATTCTGTTCTGGAGATATTGATTTTTAAAGATTTCCAATTGCATTTGAAAGATTTTGTACAGTATAATGAATTTGTGTTTGATGTCATAGAGACAATTCCATTGCAAATGTTTATGTATTTCTTTGAACATGAATTGGTTGTTTTTGTATTATTAGAAACAATTTTCCAAAAGTTATTGAAATAGGGTATATTTGGCAATGTATATAAATACCTAACTTTCATCAATTTATTTTTCTAGCAGGTTTTACTAATAAAAAAGGATGATAGATTTTAATGAAATATATACACTTTGTGGGAGAATGTGTTGCTGTGATGTCATACTGAGCCATTTCCTATTCGTTTATTGGCATTTTTTGTGAACCTTAAAATTTGAATATCTCCTGGTAGGAATAACATATCAACATGATTTTTGTACCAAATTATTTCTAAAATTTGTTTCTTTCTTATGAAAGAGTACAAAAAACATGTAAATATTATGAAAGGAAAGTTGTCAAAAATGCATAGAAAAAAAAAGTTACGAAGATTGGGGTCGCTATTTCTAAAGCCCTGGTAGAGTAAGGGTTAAGGAGCACAACAACTAATGCCTACTCTTCCTTTTACTGTAGGCTTTGCAAGAAAGTAGGGAAATTGCAACATTGATGGAGGGGCGCGGGAATTTGTCCTAACTACATTTGGCCATAGATGTAGATTACATTCATCAACTCATGATGAAATAACCCTCTATAAGAGGAATGGTGGTCCATCAATCATTCATGGACTTTGCACAAAGTTCTCCAGGAAAATTTATATTTAGGCTCAGCCAACTACTAATCTGATTCGCTTCACTGCAAAGCAGGTATGTGGCTTGAACCCAAGATGAATGGCCTATTGTGTACAGTGTAACAGAAGCTGGTTGCTAGCAAGTGATCTGTGAATAGACTGTGAAGAGGCTCTCAATTGGAAGGTATTGATTACCTCTGTAATGTGTATGGTGTAACAATAGATGTTTGCTAGTAAGTTTGTTTGTTTGATGAGGGCTTAACGGCACCACGACAACGAGGGTCAAATTGTGCCTGAGAGGTCAGATTATTTTAGAGGTAGGAAGGAAAGGAAACAGGGGGAGAATGAGAGAAATTCAAGAACAAAAAGCCAAGCTGTGATTGAGAGAGGAGGTGCATGGGTAAAACAAAAACAAAGTAGAGAAAGGGGGTTGAAGAGAAGAATTAAATATGGTTGTAGAGGGAAGCATGATGAAGGAAGGAGATAATTTTATCCGGAGGATTTTTCTGGAAGAACTTAGCAATTGAGTTGTGGGGAGCGAGGGAAGCTCTGGGAAGGTTGCTAGTAAGTGAATTGTGAAGTCTCTTGGGTCGAAAGGTGTAGATTATCCCTGATTTTGAGAAAATCGAGGATATCGGGTTGAAGAGGTCTAAGGGACAAAAATTCTTAATGTATTACACAAACCCTCCAGACATAGTGAAATATAAAGGTATCAATAGCAAATCATGAAAGTAGCCAAATTGGTTCAACTTTAGTTTTCTTCTGACTTCATTCTTCAAGTAAAAAGTATAAATTTGTTATTTCATCATCAGTGTAATAGGTCTCCTTATGTAAATCCATTGATTTTATCCTCTCCCTCAACAAGAAGGGCTCCTGAATCCAGGGTTGGAATATACCTTACATTTCTTCCCACAAGCATCAAATGATTGGAGCTGTATTTCCCACTAGTGTTTGTGTAGCTAACATGCAAGCACAGCACACGCGAGCTCCTTCAGTGTGATGTCACGGGACCAGCTCTAGGGAGGTGCATCGTTCTGCATATCTGTGGAAAAATCGCTGGTTAAATCGCCGCTGACTCGAACCTGGGACCTCTAGCATCTCAGCTGTACCTGCCTCCCTGCTTCCATCAGTTACTTTAGTAAATCATTTTGTGCCCCTTTTGATCTAGATTTAAAAATAACAATGATGATGATGATGATGATGATGATGACGATGATGATGATGACGACGTAGACGATGACGACGATGATAATAATAATGATAGTAATAACAATAACAATAATAACAACAACAACAATAACATTGATATTACTACTACTACTAATAATAATAATTATAATAATAATAAAATCATAATAACAATAACAATAATAATAATAATTATAATGACAATAACAATGATAATAATATGATAATAATGACAATAATAATAATAATAACAACAACAACAATAATATAATAATAATAATAATCATAATAACAATAATAATAATAATAATAATAACAAACAACAACAACAACAATAATGACAATAACAATAACAATAATAATAACAATAATAATAATAATGACAATAATAATAATAATATTAATAACAATAACAACAATAATAATAATAATAATAATAATAATAATAATAATAATAATAATAATAATAATAATAATAATAATAATAATAATAATAATGATAACAAAAATAATAATAATAATAATAATAATAATAATAATAATAATAATAATAATAATAATAATAATAATAATAATAATAATAATAATAATAATAATAATAATAATAATAATAATAATAATAATAATAATAATAATAATAATAATAATAATAATAATAATAATAATAATAATAATAATAATAATAATAATAATTTGCCACTTAACTTCCTTTTGTTCCTCCATTCAATCTTCTTGCGCCCATCGCAGCGAGTAATGTTTCTCTAGAGGGGGCACTTTATACAGCTCTGAATCGTCATCTGCCGTCTTGATAAGTTCGTCCAAAGCTTTTACATCTTCGTTGGTGATTTCAGTGCAATAGGGTTCCACCGCTGCCCAGAACCTGTCCGGAGCATCGTTGCGGGGCACTCTGGGGGTGTTGGGTTCTGTGTGGGGGGTTTCCTCTGTGCATTCAAATTCTGTGATCTTCTGCTGCAGAAAAGAAAATGATCTTCAAAAAAGATAATTGTGTATGGGTGCTGTATGGGTGCTGTAGGGGTTAGTTAAATCCCATAAAGCCTCAAGGGTTTTTAAAGCCAGTGCTTAAACCTGGTTTAAGATGGATGAGAGTATTTGACTCCCCCTGGATGGGACTCCAGTCCATAGCAGGTTAACTGCCCAGCTGAAACTGGTACTCATTTCACAGCTGAGTGACCTGGAGCAAACGGGATAAAGTGTCTTGCACAAGGACACAGCAGTGCCTAGCTTTGCTGTTTCAGAGGAGCGGCCTGCCCAGACCCTCTGTTAGCCCATTAAAAACTTATTAATCTTAATTAACCTCATAAATGAAATACCTTACATGGATACAGAACACAGAATGACAGCATAGTAAGCAATCGTCCTGTTTGGCTCATGAATGGTCCTTAGTCAGAACAGTTTCATTCTGAGGTATGATTATAGCCTAAATCCCAAGGCTTCATCAGGGGCGTAAGCCTTATGGGGCCCTGGTAAAGGCACAGTGTTTCGTGCGCACGCATTAATATGCCCCTCAACAAGTCCAGCACCCTGCCCCTTTTTAGATCAAGCCTGGTCTGCACAGCACAGCGTCCTGGCTAAGATTCAATCCCAGTACCTTTTGAGTACGAGACCATCACCCTAAAACCACTGGGCTACTGCACTCCCTAACCACTGGGCTACTGCACTCCCTAACCACTGGGCTACTGCACTCCTTGCTATAAGATTAATGTACTCATAACTTGTGCGTTGTTACAGATACACCATAGAAGCTTGAGCTTCACCACATGCAACCCTCAATCTGATAACTGATCCATGCCGAAAAGTTTCTCTTTAGCCTATCCACACCCGACACCTGAGTTAATCCTGAAAACTCAGGTATAACAATTACCAACCCGACTTCCTGTTCAGTGTATTGTGTTTCCACTCCAAACAATGATTGTTTATCTGCTACTCCCATGCACACCATAAGCCTGCCTGCACCCGACACCTGAGTTAATTCTGAAAACTTAGGTATAACAAGTACCAACCCGACTTCCTGTTCAGTGTATTGTGTTTCCACTCCAAACAATGATTGTTTATCTGCCATTCCCATGCACACCACAGTCAAGTAGCCCAAGGTTATTTGTGTGTATAAGATTACAGAAGCCAGTGGGGAGTAATCAGGGTACGTTTGTGATTGAAATCACTCATCCATGTTAGATGTCTTAGTGGGAGAAATTTGTTTGCACACTGGTAATAAAAATAGTTGTGTATTATATGCCAGAGGTGATGTGTGCATTAACTGTGAATGATTGATGGACCATTTCTCTTAAGGAAAGATACTGCTTCATGTGCTCATATTCTAATATTTTGTTCAACCAATATAGCAATTGCTTAGTGTCCAAAGACCTTAAAACTTTTCTTTAAAGGAATATTCCCATTAATTTTCATTTTTTCATGTATGATAGAGAAAATTTATAGAAACAAAGTAGTAAAAAAACTATGTTAATATCTTATTCCGTTTAGAAGCTATAACAATTAAACAGTAGAATGTTCTTAAAACACCTCGTACAGTATATATCCTTTAGCTTGGTGATGTCATCAAGGCAATTCCAGCACAGTTCTTATGTATTTCTTATAAACTAAATCACACATTTTTTACATTATCGAACAGCATTTTGTTTCATTATAGAGATAGGGTGGAATATCTAATTTACAAGAAAACATTTTGGGTTTTTCTTGGTGTACATCACATTTACAATGAGAAAAAAATCCAAATCATTTTGAAAGAAATACAAAATACATTTTGTTGAAAATTGTCTCTATGACATCACAGATGTTGCTAATCAGTCATTTTTGTCCAAATTCAAAAATACTTTAAAATTTTGTAACTTCTAATAAGATATTAACATAATTTCTTCACCAGTTTGTTTTTATATAAATTTCCACAATCATATACTGTATAAAAACATAAAAATCCATGAATAACTTCTTGTAAGTTTAATAACGCTAGAAAATATTTCCTGACAATTAATTTTAGCGGAACTACTCTTTAAGATGGTAATGTTATCACACTCATTAATGATTGAAACAAATTCACAAATACCAACTAGCAATGTAGCGAGGACAAGATTCATTGAAATCCAAAGTTGCAATTTCTGGAAATTGAAGATTACATTCTTTTGGTTCGGTCATGATTTTTGAATAAATCTGGTTAAAGTTTCAACGCTCAAATTTCTCGCAATGAATTAATAATAAAATTGAAACAAAAGTACCGCATACAATTTAAAACACGCCCAACATCCAAGTGTTGATTGAACAACGCAATTGATAGCGTCCCATTTTCGCCGCCAACATGTTGTTAGCTCAACATCCTTTTAAAGTATTTTGAGCTTATGAGAGGCTAACCCAAAATCACGATTTTTCGTTCAGATTTCGCTCGGCGCAATCTGAATAAATTTAGCGTATTAAATGACATTTGCTCGGGAAATACCACCGAATGTCTCCCATTGAAATAAAACTATGATTTCATTGGCTGGAGCGTTTAAATACAGAACAACAACGAAAGAAGCAGAACTGACTGAAATATAAGTTGGGAAACTAAGACGAACACTATGCAGTACAAGTACAGTAATTAGAACGCAAAATTTGTGGGTATTGCAAATAGTATTCATAAGATGAATAGGAGCAAGAAAAATTAAAAGAAAACCAGAAGAAATCTAAGAAAATCTAAAAGAGAAACTAAGAAAGAACTTCTACAAGAAAAATATTCAACAAAAAGATAAGTTCTAATCCTACTTAGTGAAGTGTATTAATCAATGTATCCAAAAACATGATAATGGGTAAAAGCCACCATTAAAGTTGCTGATGAAATTAAACAGTGAGGACTTAAGTCTACAAGCTTCTGGAATTTTATCAAACAGATGGAAGAAAGAAAAACGGAAGAAATAACAGCAATGAAGGACAATCGTGGAGCAACCGTAAAAGATTCAGAAGGAATAAAGAAAGTATATATTGAGCATTATGAGAACCTTTTAACACAAAGAAAAGCAAATAATTCAAGAGAAAAAGAAATGGAATGGATTGTAGAGCACTGCAATAAAGCTAGAAAACTGATCGCTACTGATAAAAGAGCTACACCAATAACTTGGAAGGAATACTATGATGCAAAGAAAAAACTCAAGATGAATAAAGCAGCTGACTTGAAGTGATGGAAAAATGAATATATTAAAAAAGCTGGACCTGATCTAGATAAAAGTATATTTATGATGCTAAATGAAGTAGTAAAACTGGAGAAGTACATAAAGACTGAGAAAACATGAAAATTAAAGTAATATATAAAAATAAAGGAAGCAGGAAAGAGATGAAAAATCAAAGAGGTCTCTTCATTACCAGTATCCTTCATTACCAGTATACTGATGGAAAAAAATCCTGCACATAAAGAATAAAGATATATTATAGAAAGAAACCATCGGTGTACCAGTGTGATAGCATGCAAGAAAGGGGAAGTATAGACCATTTATTCACCTTACAAGCTATAATTGACTATAATAAATATTTAAACAATAACCTATACATCCTGCTAGCAGATGCAGAAAAGTGTTTGATAAATAAACGCTTGTAACGAATTATACAAAATTGGAGTACCAGCTGAAGAAACGGAACCTATCATTCCGTATTAACGAAAATGCAAACGTAACGTAGATACTCTGTTAGGATTGACAGAACAAATGATCCTGAACCACATTGTAAGACAAGGCACTATTTTGGGACCAACTTTATGCACCATAGAAACAGACAAAATAGACCAGATAGGAGAAAGATGCATTACTACTATAGGACCTAACATTAAACTTGGAAATCTAATCTACGTCGACGATGTAGCAGGAACTGGTAGTACAGAAACGCTGGAAGCAACAGGTACAAACCTGATTTTGATGGAAGAAAGAAAACAAATTACATTCAACAATGAAGAAAACACTGCCATAAGCTGGAAAATAACTAAAAACCGAACAAGTTCCAAATATACATGTCAAAAAAGGAAAAATTTGTAAAACAGAAAACGCGAAGTATCTAGGTTAATGGTTTTTCACCAAAGACCTTAGAAAAAAAAAGGATTGAAAAGAAAGAGGCACATATTGAGTGTATGAATAAAACAATAGAAAAGTATGGAGACTAGAAGAAAGTCGGAAATGCAGCGATACAAGTGAAAATTAAAATACTAGAAGCAGTAGCTATGCCAGCCTTAACATATATTATGGAAACCTGGACTAATTTATCAGTAAAGGAAGAACAAGCTATAGAAAATCTGGAAAAAGGAATGATTTGCCGCATCTTCCGAAGTGCAACATCATATTATAGGACTTTTAAAAGCAGCAGGTTTTTGGCCAATCTTACAAATTATTCATTACAAAAAACTCATATTATTACACTATTTACTCAACTCAGACGAAAGTAGAACAGCAAGAAAAATAATTATTGAACAAGGCTATCCTGGATGTTGGTATCATGAAATCAAATACATAGGAGGAAAATACGGAAATGATATAATATAAATAATGTTCGGAAGAAGACAAAAAGCAAATGGAAGAAAGGAGTAAAAAAAATTGCAGATGAAATAGAGGAAATGTATCAAAGAAAGAAAGCTAGCAAACTCAGATTTCAACTAGAACATGGTTTTGAAACACATATTGCATAATTGAAAACAATAGAGACCCTTACTATAATCAAATTAAGACTAAATATGACTAAAGTCAATTACAAGAACAGCTACCTTAATATAAATTGTGATTTTTGTGACCATGAAGATATTTTAATATACTTTAAGAGCATTATTGAAATGGATATGAGCAAAACAAACCTTTATGATATGGACAATATGGAAAACCTAAGGAAAATAGCCTGGTACGCAGAGTGAGTAAATGAAATAAAAAATAAATCTAACAATGAACAAATGAGCTACGCGATCTCCGTACAGTTTATACCAGTTTAGCCAACAGTGCTTTACGGGTCTTGCACGTCATCTTCGAATTTATTCTTTACCGACTGTGCCTGGTTTTTTTCTCACCAGAGTGGACTTAGTGATGAAGCATATGAACCACATGAGCTTGATATCCCGTTTGGGATTTGTCCCACACCATAACTAAATTGGGGTATAGCTTTCGTAATTGATAGCTCGTTTGGGGGGTAGCACTTATTAGTTGATAACCCATTTGGGCTATAACTTGCGTTTACAAACTAAAAAGCTTTAAAACCAAAATAGCCTAAATAGATACTATCCACATATCTAGCTCAGGCTATGAATTTTCAGTCAGTGTTCGTTAAAATTACCAGTCGTCGTCGCAATAATAATAATAACACTTTCCCGTCCGGGCACGTTACACCGGCCTTGGACTGACGCGTTGCATGAATTCAGTACATGTGAATTGTAGGCTAGTTGGTCATGATTCTGTGAATGCAACGACGACGAGTGAACACACAATTACAATGACGGGGTCGTCGCCTGCGTATTCGGTTATGATAGTAACAATGCTATAACGAAACGCTTAATACGACCCGGACGAGAACACAGGTACGACGTACGGACAGACATAACATCGACAACCAAGTCAATGTCCACGGCCTTTGTTACCCAGTTGTGGTACACTGGCATGTCTACCTAACCCAGGCTTGAACCCAGGGCCTCGTGGTCTGTAGACAGGCATGATAACCGCTACACCACAGTAGGTAGATAATTATGTGAATGGCCTCAATCGGAATATTTATTTGTGTCGTTACGGTTTATTGCACACCAAAGAATAAGTTGAATGAATTTTTCTTTACAAATTACGTATTTACAGCGCTTTGTTTTCCTTTTGTATTTGCTCACGAGATTATCTTTTTGAGGTTAGCTTAGGCCCCTATTTCTGTAAACTAGTTGGCTTACACTTTGTATGTAAGTGTCACAGTACCAAATGTTAGGCCTACGCGCAGTTTGTATGCTATTTCCCTTTGTATTTTGCTTTAAAATGAAGTTTCGAATTCGATTATATTTCATGTCAACATGTCTTATTGGATTTGGTGTTTTATGTGGTTACCATCTTGGGAAAATGTCGGTTGAAAATCCAGGTCATGTCAAAATCACAAACCAAAAACTAGAACCAAGATCTCATAGCGCTAATTTCGCCCAACTGGCACTTAATCCTTTAAACGAAAGGCAACAAGCAGGAAGTTGGAATACACAAGTTATCGAAGGAGCAATCAAAGATACTGTCGTAAAAAGCGCACATCGTCCAGTCATTCAAGAATTTTTATTTTTAGAAAATGTGAAGAAACTCAATCATGGGGAAGAATTGGACAAGCTAGAAGCGAAGAAACAACCTGAGATTTTCAGTCTCAAGCCAAGGCCACAAATGGTATAACTCACGTTTTAAATCCTAAACTCTCCTTCACATTGGTAACATTGAGATAGGGGGATGGGGAGGATGGGGAGGTAGGGGGGGGGGTGTACACTGATAGGTTCCGCTTCTTTTCTTAATCTTCACTAATGATATTGATGTTTCCCTTGGCTCCAGGAATGACATGCTGTGCAGGATTGTTGAGGATGCTAACGTTAGGGATTCTTTACTGTTGCAAACTGATCTTTGTTTTGTACTCTATCCTCCCTTATGGGAAGACTCCTATATGGAGAATAGCCTGCTCTGTATGATGTCAAGCCCATGCGACCGGGACGGAAGTGGATAAACACCGGGATTTCACCCTACTTTTTTCGAGAAGTGTTTAGAGAACCAGGTAGGTTGTGACTGTCCTGCCATTGGGACTGATGGCGTAACGTCCCCTCCGAAGGACGGTGAGCGCCATTCAACCATCGCCACATCTCTTAACAGCTGAATGAGGAAATGACGTACACTTTGATGATTGGCGTATCTGTTTGCATAGCTGTGGAAAAACTGGTTAGACCTTGAACCGGGTACCTCCAGCATCTCAGTCGTGTGCTCTACCAACTGAGCTACCCAAATCCTCAATAAGGAGTCAGGTCTGGATAAGTTAGTTTCTTGGTCCCAAACATGGCAGATGTCATTCAATATTGATAAATGCAAAGTTATTCATTTTGGTCTGGTAGTGAAGTTTTGATTTCCTGTTATTTCTTGCATGTTTCAGCTAATCCTCATGTGACACACGGTAACTTACTAACACTACACTACAGTTTGAAGTTGACTAAATAGTTCTCACGGATAGATATTCAGCGTTTTAAGCTCTTTCACAAAGAATTGTTAATGAGTGGAATGGTTTGCCTGAGTTGGTACAGTAGTTAGCTCCAAATCTGTTCACAATTTCAAAGTCAACATTGATAATGTTCTTTACTAAGTCTGGGCATCTTTGATTTTTTTTTGTGTGGTGGTGGTGTTAGTTTGGGCTTTATGTTGGGTGACTAACCCTTCTTAGCCCTTCATCTTGATATTTTACACTGGATCTGCTTGACAATGACAACAGTTTGTTTCCATTTATTTCCAGCTTTGTACATCAACATCAAAAACATTAACAAAATGATTTATGCGTACATAACAAAATGAATAAACAAATAAAAAAGGAGGAAAAAAGAAGTATAATACTTATTAATCAATTCCTCCAAATCAATTCACATACAAAAACTCAAATCAATATTAGAATGGCTGGAAAGAAAAGGGAGAGAGAAAAAATGATAATAAATAAAGAAAGTAAAAATCAAACATCTATTGTGATTTATAACTATTAGCTTATGTTTGGCAATTTGCTAAGTAAGATTTAATTATTTTTTCCTTATACCTTTTTTCTGAAAATATTAATGTTATTACAGTTGGTAATGTTTTCATCACATGTACGGTTTTACCCCCAGTGATAGAAATGCAGTGCTGCTTTTTGGTTGTTCGGACATATGTCTGTTTAAATTTATTCTTATATTTTGTATTATAACTGTAGTTAGTAGATTTTATCACAAAATACGATTGAAGATTACATGGCAATGACACATGAAAAGCCCTATACATAAAAATGGCAGTTTTAAGTTCAATACTCTAAAACAGTCAATAATCTCATACTATAGAATAATTCAGAAGGGTGATCAAGAAAATTTGCCTTCAAAATAATTCTAATAGCTCTTTTTTGTTTTAAGAATAAGGGTAATATATTTGAATAATATGTATTACCCCAGACCTCAGCACAATATGAAATATATGGCAGGAAAAGATGCAGTATAAAGTACACACCTTTGTTTTTTATGCATTAACTAACATACAGTATAAAGTGACCCTTTGCCATCGACCTACTCAAGATTACTAGGCCACAGGAGTTAAATGTGAATGTTTAACTGATTGTACTCAAGATTAGTAGGCTGTGGGGACCAAATTCAAGAGTTATGGGGCTACGCTGGGAAAGTAGGTTTGAAGACTGTTTGAGAGAGATGGGCTAGTCTTCACTGAAAACTTACATCTGGCGTAGCCTTGTTACGGAGGTAACTTCAATAATTATTCAGGACAGCGTGTCTTTTTTTTTAATTTTTAGCATCATATCTTATCAAAGCATAACAACCATTTTAAAGTAAGTGCCGTGGGTAAATAGCCCACTTTTCAGAAATAGTGAAATAGAAACATCAAAAGAAAATAGAAACATCAAAAGAAAATAGAAACATCAAAAGAAAATAGAAACATCAAAAGTCTTTGTTGGACCAACCCATTTTGGAAGCTGAATACTGTATACCATACCTAGGCTATAGGCCATGCTTAAAATAGCAACCATATGGGTCATTAATGTTAGGCTGCATAGGAAAACTTCAAATTTGGTTAAATTTGTATTCTTGTTTCAAAACTTCTGCATCCCTTGGTCATGAAATTCCTCAAAATGGCAATAAATTTGTTAACAATCCACCCCTGCAAAAAATATTCAAAAAGTTACATCCTTGGGTACTATGTAATAATAAGATCTTACCTATGCATGATTCTTTGCAAGGCCTATGTAATAATTTCGCTCTGTACTTTGCAGAAAAGGTTGACAAGATCCAGAAAGGGCTTATAAAACACAAGTAATGTTGGTTGTACAGTACCTATGCGAGCAGTTTGACACCGGCGAGGTTTTTCGGCGCTTTATCGGCGGCTTACCAGCGTCAAAATTACTGGCGCAATTGTCAAACTGCTTGCATCGGTACTGTAGATACTGATATAGACTAAGGCAACATAACAAGATGACGGGCTATGAAGGGTGAATCACCCTGTAAAATGCCCAAACACCACTACCACAAAAAGAATTAAAAAAATCAGACGCCAAGAGTTAGTAAAGAACTTATCAATGTTGACTTTGAAATTGTGAACAGAATTGGAGCTAACTACTCACTCAGGCAAACCATTCCACTCATTAACAACTCTTTGCGAAGCTAAAACGCTGAATATCTATCCATGAGAACCCTGTGGTCAACTTCAAACTGTTATCACGTGTCACATGAGGATTAGCTGAAACATGCAAGAAATAACAGGAAGTCAAAGCATCACTACCAGATAGGAACTTAAAAACCTGAATCATATCGCCACGTACTCTACTCAACTCAAGCGTAGTCAAACCAAGAATTTGAAACCTAGATTCATAAGAGAGATTCCTTACTTTGGGAATAAGTCTAGTGGCTCTTCGCTGAACCTGCTCCAAAATGAAGTTATCCTTCTCATAAAAGGGACTCCAATCCTAAATAGCATACTCAAGGCGAGGTCTGACTAACTGCTTATACAAATTAAGGACAACCTCTTTACCAAGAAAACAAAAATTCCAATGCATTACTCCTTATAGGCTCTCTGAGTTTAAACTTTTAAGCGAAAGTAATGCTGCTAAACTCATTTCAGGGTTTGCAGCTAAAAGCTGCCTTCTTGATCCTGTTCCAACTTGGTTTGTCAAGAACAACTGTCCTACCTTTGTACCTGTGATAACAAAGCCTATAGATATGTTCGTATCCACAGGTGTATTTCTGGACACACTCAAGACTGAATGATTCAAGCATACTATAATAAGCCCCATTATCAAAAAGCCCACTCTTGATCCACACGAACTTAAAAACTACCGCCCAGTTTCAAATATCAAATTCCTATCCCATTGACCCCATCTTAGAATAGGTCACACCCACCTCCTTCACTCCCACCTCCTTCACTCCCACCTCCTTCACTCCCACCTCCTTCACTCCCACCTCCTTCACTCCCACCTCCTTCACTCCCATCTCCTTCACTCCCACCTCCTTCACTCCCACCTCCTTCACTCCCACCTCCTTCACTCCCACCTCCTTCACTCCCACCTCCTTCACTCCCTCCTTCACTCCCTCCTTCACTCCCTCCTTCACTCCCTCATTCACTCCCTCCTTCATTCCCACCTCCTTCACTCCCACCTTTACTCCCACCTCCTTCACTCCCACCTCCTTCACTCCCACCTCCTTCACTACCACCTCCTTCACTCCCACCTCCTTCACTCCCACCTCCTTCACTCCCACCTCCTTCACTCCCACCTCCTTCACTCCCACCTCCTTCACTCCCACCTCCTTCACTCCCACCTCCTTCACTCCCACCTCCTTCACTCCCACCTCCTTCACTCCCACCTCCTTCACTCCCACCTCCTTCACTCCCACCTCCTTCACTCCCACCTCCTTCACTCCCACCTCCTTCCTCCCACCTCCTTCACTCCCACCTTTACTCCCACCTCCTTCACTCCCACCTTTCTCCCACCTCCTTCACTCCCTCCTTCACTCCCTCCTTCACTCCCTCCTTCACTCCCTCCTTCATTCCCACCTCCTTCACTCCCACCTTTACTCCCACCTCCTTCACTCCCACCTCCTTCACTCCCACCTCCTTCACTCCCACCTCCTTCACTCCCACCTCCTTCACTCCCACCTCCTTCACTCCCACCTTCCTCCTCCCACCTCCTTCACTCCCACCTCCTTCACTCCCACCTCCTTCACTCCCACCTCCTTCACTCCCACCTCCACTCCTTCTTCATTCCCACCTCCTTCACTCCCACCTTTACTCCCACCTCCTTCACTCCCACATTTACTCCCACCTCCTTCACTCCCACCTCCTTCACTCCCACCTCCCACCTTCACTCCCACCTCCCACCTTCACTCTCACCTCCTTCTCTCCCACCTCCCTCTCTACCACCTCCTCTTACACCTCCCTATTGGCTTCCCCCACCTTTCTGCAACAATTACCATTGCACCCTCACAGTCCACCAAATTCTCCTTGCTTGCCCTGTACAACCTTCCCAGAGCTTTCCTCGCTCCCCACAACTCAATAGCTCAGCTCTTCCAGAAAAACCCTCCGGATAAAATGATCTTCTTCTTTCATCATGCTTCCCTCTACAACCATATTTAGTCCTTCTCTCTCACACCCCTTCTCTCTACTTTTTTTTTTACCCAGGCACTTCCTCTCTCGATCCCAGCTTTCTGGCTTTTAGTTGCCGTGTTTCTCGCAATCTCCCCTTGTTTACTCTCCTTCCTACCTCTGGAATGATCTAACCTCTCAGGCACAATTTGAACCTTGCTGATGTGGTGCCGTTAAGCCCTCATCAAACAAACATAAATTCCTATCCAAACTTATTGAGAGCACTAACCACATGCTGGAGTTCAGTCCAGGTGAGCCACTCTAATCTGCTTACCGGGCAGCGCATGGCACCGAATGCTGCCTTGCTACAATCTGCTTACCGGGCAGCGCATGACACTGAATCTGCCTTGCTACAATCTGCTTACCGGGCAGCGCATGGCACCGAATCTGCCTTGCTACCATCTGCTTACCGGGCAGCGCATGGCACCGAATCTGCCTTGCTACAATCTGCTTACCTGGCAGTGCATGGCACCGAATGCTGCCTTGCTACAATCTGCTTACCGGGCAGTGCATGGCACCGAATGCTGCCTTGCTACAACCTACTTACCGGGCAGTGCATGGCACCGAATGCTGCCTTGTTAGAATCTGCTTACCGGGCAGCGCATGGCACCGAATCTGCCTTGCTACAATCTGCTTACCGGGCAGCGCATGGCACCGAATGCTGCCTTGCTGAAGGTAAAAAATGACATCATGACAGCAATTGCTGATTAGAGGGTGTGTTTCTTCTCGATCTAACCGCTGCTCTCGATACCGTTAATCATACCATTCTTCTCAAAAGAATGGAAAATGAAATTGGTCTGACTGGTACTGCTCTCAAATGGGTTAAATCGTACTTTAGTGGATGAACAACCTGGCAGTGTTTGCATTAAGAGTGTTCAATCTGCTACAAGCTCTCTGGATTATGGACTTTCTCAGGGTTCATTGTTGGTCCACTGTCTTTCAGTATTTTACACCATACCAATCGGTAGAATCACACGGAAGCATTGTGTATCTTATCAGTTATATATGTTGATGATATTCAACTTTATATCAACTTTGACGCTACTGATTATAATTCTTCCATCCAGTCAGCACTCTCCACGCTTACCATGTGCATTAGTGACATTCAGTCCTGGATGATAACCAACATGTTGAAACTTCAATAAGACAGAGTTTGTGTTGCCTTATCAAACCATAACAAGCGCTCTATGCATCCTGTCAGCAGCGCTCCATGCCTCCTGTCAGCAGCGCTCCATGCCTCCTGTCAGTAGCGCTCCATGCCTCCTGTCAGCAGCGCTCCATGCCTCCTGTCAGCAGCGCTCCATGCCTCCTGTCAGCAGCGCTCCATGCATCCTGTCAGCATCCATGCCTCCTGTTCAGCAGCGCTCCATGCCTCCTGTCAGCAGCGCGCTCCTGTCAGCAGCGCTCCATGCCTCCTGTCCTCCTGTCAGCAGCGCTTTTTGCCTCCTGTCAGCAGCGCTCCATGCCTCCTGTCAGCAGCGCTCCATGCCTCCTGTCAGCAGCGCTCCATGCCTCCTGTCAGCAGCGCTCCATGCCTCCTGTCAGCAGCGCTTCATGCCTTCTGTCAGCAGCGCTCCATGCTTCCTGTCAGCAGCGCTCCATGCCTCCTGTCAGCAGCGCTCCATGCCTACTGTCAGCAGCGCTCTATGCCTCCTGTCAGCTTACAGATTAGTGAGGACACCAAAACACCATCTGAGACTGTGCGGAACCTTGGAATTATTTTTTATGTTAATGTCAAACCAAGTTTCAACACTTTCTTGTTGTCTCATTTCACTCTCGCAACATTTCTCGTATCTGTCGCTACCTAGACTTCGATACTTGCAATAATGTTGGGCGCTTACTCATTCTGTCCAGACTGGATTCTGGCGATGTCCTGCTTCTGGGTGCCAAGACATCTTACATTGCTAGATTGCAACGTTTACAAAACTGGACAGCGAAGCTTGTTTTCCTTACAAACAAAGATGACCATTCATTCCCACTTCTAAAACAATTATACTGGCTACCTGTCAAGGAAATAATATTTTATAAGGCTATGCTCTATGTTTACAAATCCTCACAGGTTCATCTCCAGCTTATCTCTCTATTAAATACTGCATCACCCTAGTTGCGCAGGTTTGCGTTCCGCATCAGATAGGACCCATTTAAAAGAAAGAAGTATAAATAGATGGTCACGTAAATCTGCAGCTGACAAAGATTTCTTTCTTATTGCACCTAAACTCTGGACCAACTCATCCATTAGCATTTGTACAGCCAACCCTTTACCGGTTTTCAAGAAAACATTGAAATCCCATTTATTTCCTTAGTCATTATATTTGCTTTTTTTCTCACTTTCAGTTCCTTTCTTAATTGTGTATCTTATCTCATGTATATTTTTTTTTTTAAGCTGTGGTCTTAATGGAATGGCGTGGTATAAAAGCCTATTGTATGTATGTGTGTAAGTGACAATTTGAGATACCTTCTGAGGTCTTAAAAATTAAATTACAGTCAAATATCAAAATCAAGTTAAATCAAACTATTTACATTTGATCATGAAGAAATCTGAAATTTGGGATGAAAATACCCTTCCAAAATATATTGACTGTTAATAAGTCATTTATTAATTAGTTATGTCAATGAATTTGAAACGGCTGTTTTAAGTCTAACATGGCTTTCAAAATAGCTTCAAATTTATCCCAATTTTGCACCTAAGGAAGAAAGTTTTTTTTTTTTTGTTGTTGTAGGGAATTGATTGCTAACAAATTTATCTTGCTATTTTCAAGAGTTTCATGACCAGGGATTTAAGAGTTTTTAAATAAGAATCAAAATTCTACAATATTTGGGATTGTTCTTATGTAGCCTAAGACTAATGAACTGTGGTTGCCATTTCAAGTGTGGCCTATTCCGCTGTGTAAATTGTGTAACATATATTTTTTGAATGAAATGTTTATTAAAGTGTACTGTTATTGAGGGGCGTGACATATATTGTTTGAACGAAGTGTTTATTAAAGTGTACTGTTAGTGAGGGGCGTACTCCTGCATTCATATGTGATTGCCTTTTCTTTCTTTCTTTTAGGACATTCAAATTAAAGACATTCCCATAACAAAAAGCATACATGTACATATCCCGCCAGTCATTCATCCGGCTGAAGTTGAAAAAGTAAAACAATCGATTAATCAACCGAATGATCATCTCAAAAAAGTCAGTCAGGATCAATTGCCAGTACAGAAACTACCTCCAGAGTCTAAACAGAATAGTGATGTGCTGCCAAAACCAATCAGCCAATCAGATAGCATTCAGCATGGTAAACAAATTGAAGGAGATGCTCCGAGGATAGACACCAGTACCATTCAGAGTAAATCAGATAGGTACGGCTGTAAATTGAGAGCAAACTTATATTTTAATTTCTTAAAGATATATGGAAATGTAGGAGTTAACATTAATGTTAGCTATATTTCAATCAAAATAATCTGTTAAAATCCGTCATAATATCAAATATTTTATAAAAATTGATTAAAAGATAGTGCTGTGTCGACATGGCTCTATTACGTTTCGATTATTGTGGAGAAGAATATCGCGATATATTGGTATATCGTGATACTTTTCAAGAAAAATGACTCACGAAACATTGTAAATATTACTAACGTTACTTCTTTTACGACTGTATGATGAACGCAAGAAAACACTAGAATATTAGCACTCTAGAGTGCATACCTCTGCCCCGTTGCAATTCCAACATGCCTAGAATAATTTTAGGAGTTCATTTGATCCCCATACCCAATATAATCTACCTCAGAAATCCTAGGCCCACCAAGATTCATCCCCAAGTTTTGATTTGTAATGAACATTTGCAATCTGACCACTTAAAGCTTATCTTCTGACTGGATTTCAGCTTTATTCAAGTGAAGCATCTCTGTTGAACTCTATTTAGCCAGGATCCACATTCCATCATTTTTGGTTCGCATGCGAAGCATTTATGCAAACCTATGTAATGGCGATTCCGGCTGTCCGGCCGTCCACAGATTTGTCCTGAGATTTCCTCAGAAAATGTTAAAGTTTTTTTGAAAATTCCTCAGAATTTCCTTATAGAATGTTAAAGTTTTTCAAAGGTACTTAAGAGAGGATTAAAGACTAGCTCCTTAAAAAGTCTACAATACATTTGATATTTTCTTAGAAGATAACTGTAAAATGATATAATTTTCCAATATTCTTCAGAGATCCTCAAGTCTCTCTTGTAGCATTTGAGATTTGAAATCCTTAAAATTCTTCAAAATATTTGGACACCAAACAGTTATATCAGGCATGGTTTTTTTAACTACACCTTTATTATTGTGCTCATTTGCATAAAGTTACTACAGTATATGACCTGACCAGATTGTGTTATTTAGCATGCTTAGTCAGGGAGTGTGACAGGATGTGATTGCATATAAACATAGGGATGGATGCCATGTGGTACATGGATGGGAGCCATGAGGGACATATGATATAATATTTACCATGTTGTATACACCAAGGGCTATATCAGGCATAATTATTTGACTCCACTTTTTTTTCTTATTCAACAACTCATTTGCATATAAGTTATTATATGAACTGACACTTTAATACATAGTATGCTCAATCAGGGACTGTGATAGCTAGGTTGAGCCTTCTTATGGAGCTTATGGACGTCATGTGAGACATAGGGTGGGATGACATGTGGGATGCCATATGGGACATGGAGTGGGATACCATATGGGACATGGGGTGGGATGCCATGTGGAACAGGGTGGAATGCCACGTAGGATATGTGGTGGAATGCCATGCAGGACATAGGGTGGATAGCCATGGGATGGAATGTCATGTGGGACATGGGATGATCTGGGATGTCATGTGGGACATGGCGTCCCACCCCATTTCAACAAGTCATTTGCATATAAGTTATTATATGAACTGACACTTTCATACATAGTATGCTCAATTAGTGACTGTGATAGCTAGGATGAGACTTCTTATGGAGCCTATGGGATGTTATGTGGGACATGGAGTGGGATGCCACGTGGGACATGGGGTGGGATGCCATGTGGAACAGGGTAGAATGCCATGTGGGACATGGTGGGATGCCATGAGTAACACAGAGTGTTTCATAGGTTGTGATGCCATGTGTGACATAATGTAGGATGCCATGTGTGACATAAGGTAGAATGCCATGTGTGACATAGGGTAGGAGGCTATGTGGGACATAGGGTGGGAGGCCATGGGAACATGGGATGTGATGCCATGTGGTACATAAAGTAGGATGTCATTGGGACATTGGGAGGGATACCATGTGGAACATATGGTGGGATGCCATGTGGGACATCAGGTGGGAAGCCACTGATGCAGGACACAGGGAGCGATGCCACGTGGGACATAGGGAGGGATGTCATGTGGTACATATGTTTGGATTAATATGGGACACATATGTAGGATGGGATCCATGTCGGTCATAGCATGGGATGCCATGTGGGACATATGGTGGAATGCCATTTGAAACATATGGTGAAATATGCCATGTGAGACACTGTGTGGTGGAATGCTATGTGGGAGATATGGTGGAATGCCCTGTGGGACATATGATGGAATGTCATGTGGGACATGGGATGTCATGTGGGACATGGGGTGGGATGCCATGTGGGAGATATGGTGGAATGCCATGTGGGACATGGGGTGGGATGCCATGTGGGAGATATGGTGGAATGCCATGTGGGACATGGGATGGGATGTCATGGGGATGGGGTATGTCATGTGGGACATGGGGTGGGATGTCATGTGGGACATGGGGTGGGATGCCCATGTGGGACATGGGATGTCATGGGGACATCGGGTGGGATGCCATGTGGGAGATATGGTGGAATGCCATGGACATGGGATGGGATGGAATGCCATGTGGGACATGGGGTGGATGTGTGGGACATGGGGTGGGATGCCATGGGGTGGATGGGATGCCATGTGGACATGGGATGTCATGTGTGACATGGGGTGGGATGCCATGGTATGGAATGCCATGTGGGACATGGGATGGGATGTCCTGTGGGACATGGGGTAGGATGCCATGTGGGACATGGAGTGGGATGCCATGTGGGACATGGGGTGGGATGCCATGTGGGACATGGAGTTGGATGCCATGTGGGACATGGGTGGGATGCCATGTGGGATATGGGGTGGGATGCCATGTGGGACATGGGGTGGGATGCCATGTGGGACATGGGGTGGGATGCCATATGGGACTTAAGTGTGAGATGCCATTTTTAAATTTGGCCGGATCATATGATATGGGTGTCAATTTGCATGGGCATGCGAACCACGACGGTATTTACCGTTCTAGTCATTCTTGGCAGAAACCAATTGTTTCATTTTTATTGATTCCAGTGAACACTTAGTGTAAGTCTCTGTGAGTTTAGAAAATTAATTGTTGGGATCTTCATTCAGAGCGCAAAGTCAGCAAATTCCATTGGAAAGTTTCAACTTAGTTTTAACAGATCTCATCCTAAAACATCCCCATCCTCAATTTCAGCCCTTCCTCTGTTCCAATTAGTTCCAAATTTTAATAATTTATTCATTAAACAGTAACAAAAGCACACTCCAAATTCAATCAAAATCCAATGATCAGTTCTGGAGACATCTTGATGACAGACAAACTCACCTTAAAATGACCCCACCCCTCCATTTGTACCCTTTCCTTGCTCCAATGTGTCTCAAATTTGATTCACTTCTTCCTTAAGCAGAACAGAACCACACACCAAACATAATTCAAATCCAATCATCAGTTCTGGAGATATCTTGATGACAGACTGACAAATAGAGCCAAAAACATGTCCCCACCCCACAATTTTCACCCTTCTCCCTGAAAAAAACACTGAAAATGTTGGCACATTTGACTCGGACTGTCGCAGTGCCGTTAAACATGACGAAATGTTTTTCTTTAAGCCTGTCTGCACCCAACACCTGAGTTAATCCTGAAAACTCAGGTATGACAATTACCAACCCGACTTCCTGTTCAGTGTATTGTGTTTCCACTCCAAACAATGATTGTTTATTTGCTACTCCCATACACACCATAAGCCTACCTGCACCCGACACCTGAGTTAATCCTGAAAACTCAGGTATAACAAGTACCAACCCGACTTCCTGTTCAGTGTATTGTGTTTCCACTCCAAACAATGATTGTTTGTCTGCCATTCCCATGCACACCACAGTCAAGTAGCCCAAGGTTATTTGTGTGCATCAGATTACAGACAGGCAGTGCTGAGTAATCAGGGCACTTTTGTGATTGAAATTATTCATCCGTATTAAGTGTCTTATTAAATTTGTTTGAAAACTGGTGATAAAAATAACTGTGTATCACATGTCTGAGGTGATGTGTGCATTAACTGTGACTGATTGACGGACCATTTCTCCTAAGGAAAGATATTGCTTCATGGATTTGAATATTCTTTTAACCAATAAAGACGTTGCCCATATCCATAAACCCTTGAATATACTTTCTTTCTTTTCATTTATTTTCCAGTATACATTTGTCGGTGGTGGTTTGTGGCGACAGGACGGATGAAACCCTGGTAATGCTCAAGTCTGCTGCTGCACTCACCAAGACGCATTTGGTCTTTCATATATTTGCAGAGGATGAGTTACAAGACGGCATCAAGAACATGGTGTGAACCTTTTTTTTGTTACTTTAGAACAGGGTATAATTCTTGAAATTAGTGAGAGAAAAAAAGGTGATTTCTTTTAAAGAGATAGGTGAGCCTGCCTGCTTATGTGGACTTTACCAGGATAGCCACATCCACTCATTTCTTGGCTTCTGTGGCCAAGGGTAAGGAAGCCTTCCAGCCCATATTATAGAAATGCAAAATGCAACAACTCCCTCAACTTTCTCCGCCTATCCAATACCACTTGGAGTGCAAACCCCCACACTCTACTCAAAATCTTCAGGCTCACCATTCGTGCCAAGCTCGACTACGGCAACATTGTCTACTGTGCTGCTCACAACTCTTACCTCAACCACATCAACACCATCCAAAATGAAGCCCTCAGGCTTTGCCTGGGTGCCTACAGGACCTCCCCCATCACCAGCCTTCACATTGAAGCCAACGAACCCCCCTTCCTGCTAAGGTGCAGAAAGCTTAGCCTTTCCTATGCTTTTAGGGCCCTCACCAAACACACAAATCCCTGTCCACAACCTCATTAGGGATCCCAAATTATGCACCCTCTTTGATATGACTATAACTATGTCCCCTTCTTTCATCAAACCTGACCTCCACCATCTCGGCATTAACCCACCCACTCTTGACACCTTCTCTTGGCCCACTTTTCCTCTCTGGGCCACCACCTCCCTTCCATCCACCTGGGCCTCTCCACTCATCACAAAACCCAAACCCACCCCAACCTCTTCATCAACCTCTACAACCAGATCAAAGACAAAGTCTGAAACTACACCTCCATCTATACGGCGGCGCTCAGCCACTTTGCCATCTTCTCAGACTCCAGTGGCTCGAAGGAAGGCGACAAGACAGCTGGTGCTGCCATCATCCAAAACATTACCCTCAGTAGCAGGCTTCTCAACTACTCATCCATCTTCTTGGCGGACGCCAAGGCCATCCTTCTCGCCCTCAACTATATTGAGTACTCTTCGCTCAGCCACTTTGCCATCTTCTCAGCCTCCCAAATTTGTCCTTAAGTGGGATAACCCCACGTCCCACCCACCTCCTTCGTAACTCCTTTTGCCCCCCCTCCTGCTGTAAACATATTATTTTCTTCTGGATACCCAGCCTTGTTGGCATTCCCAGCAATGGCAGAGCTGATTCAGCGGCTAAGCTTGCCCTCAACCTCCCCTACCCCCTTTCCCAAAACCCTTTCTGACATAAAACCGCCTATTGCAAAACCTCATTGGACTCCAAATTGATAACAAACTCCACAACATCCAGCCCACCATTCCAACCAAACCCACCATCCACAATATCTCCCATATTGACAACATCCACATTACCCACCTTCGAATAGGTCACACCCACCTCACTCATTCCCACCCCCTTACTGGCTCCACCTCACCCCTCTGCAACAACTACCAATGCCCCTTTACAATCCACCACATCCTCCTTGCCTGCCCCCTGTACAACCTTTCCAGAACTTCCCTTACCCCTCACAACTCCATTGGCAAGTTCTTCCAGAAGAACCCTCTGGATAAAATTATCTCCTTCCTTCATCATGCCTCCCTCTACAACCATATTTTGTCCTCCTCTCCCACCCCTTCCCCCCCCCCCCTCTACCTACTGTTGCCATTTTGTTCACCCATGCACCCCTCTACCTGCTGTTGCCATTTTTTCACCCATGCACTTCCTCTCTCAATCCCAGCTTCCTGGCTTTTAGTCCCTGTACTTTTCTCAGACTCCTCCTATTTTCTTTTCTTCCCACCTCTGCCATGATCTAAGCTCTCAGGCACAATTTGACCCTCACTGTTGTGGAGCTTTTAAGTCTTTATCAAATAAACAAACAAAGAAAGAGAGCTTAGTATCATATACAAACTTCATAAGAACTCCCATCGTCAATACCATTGATATACACCATAAATAGAATAGGTCCCAACATTGAGCCTTGTGGCACTCCAATAAGTACTTTCTCCCAAGAATGAGCCTTGTGGCACTCCAATAAGTACTTTCTCCCAATCTGACTGACTATTATCAACAACAACTTTATTTACAACAACTCCTGTCGCCTTCCATGTAACCATCCTTCAATCCAACGAAGAACATTTCCTGCTACACCAATAGCTTCCAGTTTGAACAACAACCTCATGTGTGGTACTTTATCAAAAGCTTTGGCAAAGTGCCAAATGAATAATATCAATATGAAAACCCTGATCAACAAGATCTATAACGGTCTCAAAAAAATTCCAATAAATTTGTAAGACGCAAGCGACCTTTCGAAAACCGATGCTATGTATCTCTTAACAAATTGAACTTCTGTAAATGATCCAGTATATTATCATTGATAATCGACTCCCATCACCTTTCCCACCACTGATGTCAAACTGACTAGTCTATAGTTCGCACACACAAACTTTGCCTCTTTCTTAAACAAAGATGTCACATTAGCGTCTCTCCAACTCTGACGAACAACGCCAGTGTTATACGATACTTTAAATGTAGCAGTTTTAAACCTCATCAAGCTTGTAAAAAGGCAAAATTTCATCCACTTGTGATGAATTTTCTTACTTTCCTCATAGGTTTTAATGCATTTTAAAGCAAATATTCTCATATCCATACATCTTTCAAGTATATTTACAATCACGATTTGTTTTCCGCAGCTGAATTCTTGGCCGTCAAATGTTAGGGAGCGGATCACCTTTCACATCTACCCAATCACATTTCCAGAGGGTGAGAATCCAGCAGAGTGGAAGAAAGTCTTTAAGTTGTGTGCTACCCAGAGATTGTTTTTACCGGTATGTTACAGTATATCTTTTCCTATCCCCTGTTCTGTATTGAAGATCTCCATGATTCAGCATTCAAAAATAATATATCCGGCTGCCCGGGACAATAAAAAAAAATCATAGCATTTACTTGACATGCCCGGATGGACAACTTGTTGTTCAGCAAATTTTGCATTGCATGTATACCAACAAATTTCAAATTTAATTACATGAGATTTTAACATAATTTTTGCAGCAAATATGATTCTTTGATGCTGCCTGTTTCTATGAAATTTAGCAAATGTTGCTCCGACATGTAACTTCCACATAACAGTATATTTAACCTCAATTTATTTATTCAGTCGTTTGTTCGTTTGTTCCAGTTCTCGAACATGTCCAACTGTGGATGTTGTAAAATGATTTCATTCTTTTGTACATTGCTCAAAATGGTCTAAGTGTGGATTTCTTACTAATGCAAATGGATGTATAGCAATGTGTATTAAAGTGCATAGTTTTTGTCTATCTTTATATATAATCATAAACTAAGTACACTAGATCAAAATAATTTCAAAATTTCGTTCGTTCGTTCGTTCGTTCGTTCGTTCGTTCCTCTATCTATCCATCCATCCATCAATCCATCCATCCATCCATCCATACACCCATCCACCCACCCATCCATCCATTCATCCATCCATCCATCCACCCACCCATCCATCCATCCATCCACCCACCCACCCACCATTGGATGGTCGTGAGTTGTGTTGGGTTGTGGATTGAGTCTGGTACGACTCCATGCCGCAGCAGTCAGATCTGGCACAGATAATCCACTCCAATTTTGTTAAGCTGTCAATCCATCTTGAACAGGGCGACCAGTAGATCTCTTGGTATCTGAGGAGAGCCCACACATCAGGGAGCGGCAAGACCATTCCTGATGCAGTGTCCATGCCAACGAGCTTTAATTGAAACCGCGTATCGCTTCCCTTGTTCGTGATCTCTGGCAAACCTCATGGGACTCCCAAATTGATAACAAACTCCACGACATCCAGCCCACTAATCCGACCAAACCTGCCATCTACAATCTCTCCAGTGTGGACAACGTCCACTTTACTTGCCTTCAAATAGGTCACATCCACCTCACTCACTCCCACCTTTTCACTGGCTCCCCCACTTCTGTGCAACAATTACCATTGCCCCCTCACAGTCCACCACATCCTCCTTGCATGCCCCCTGTACAACCTTCCCAGTGCTTCCCTCACCCCTCACAACTCCATAGCCGAGCTCCTCCAGAAGCTCCTTCCTTCATCAAGCCTCCCTCAATAAGCATATTTAGTCCACCTCTCCCACCCCCTCTACTTACTTTTGCCTCTTTTTTAACACCCCTCCACTTCCTTTTGATCCCAGCTTCCTGGCTATTAGTCCCCATACTTCTTTCAGACTCCTCCTAGTTTCCTTTTTTCTTCCTACCTCTGGAATGATCTAACCTCTCAGGCACAAGTTGACCCTCGCAGTCATTGTGCCTTTATGCCCCCATGAAACAAACAAACAAATAAATGAAACGCACAATTTCGTTTATTCATGTTTCAGGATCTACTGAAGCATGTGGACTCGTTGCTCTATGTAGACACTGACATCCTCTTCATTCGTCCACTCGAGAAAATTTGGCATTTCTTTAAAAGATTCAACACGACCCAGCTGGCCGCTTTAGCCCCGGAGCACGAAGTAACGAATATTGGCTGGTATAACCGTTTTGCCCGTCACCCATACTATGGATTGACTGGACTGAATTCGGGCGTCATGTTGATGAATTTAACGAGAATGCGCGAATTTGATTGGGTGAAGAAAGTTGTTCCGGTGTATAGGAAATATAGACTGAACATCACGTGGGGGAGACCAAGATATTATTAACATACTGTTTCATTTCCATCCAGGTTAGTTCAAATTTGCATTTTTAGAAAGTAGAAGGTTAAGGTTTTGAAATTTGATTAGATTACACAAAAAAAAGGATACATTGATATAGTTACTGTGGAGCAGGGGAAACTTAAGATGGTTTGATTGGGTGAAAAAAGTCGTTCTGGTGTATAGGAAATATAGATTGAATATCATGTGGAGACCAAGATATCATTAACATACTGTTTCATTTCCATCCAGGTTAGTTTAAATTTCTATCTTTAGAAAGTAGAAGGTTAAAGGTTTTGAAATTTGATGAGATTACAGAAGAAAAAAAAAGGATGTTGTAATGGAGTTGAGGGAATAATCACATAGGGTTGAATCTGGATGTCATGTTGTTGAATTTAACGATAATGCACAAATTTGATTGGGTGAAGAAAGTTGTTCGGGTGTATAGGAATTATAGATTAAATATCATGTGTAGACTAAGATATCATTAACATACTGTTTCTTTTCATCCGGGTTGGTATTTATTTCTGTTGTTTAAAATGGTGGGTTGTAGATTTTATAGATTAAAAGAATCGACCTTAAGCAATGACATCACAATCTGCATAGTTACCATAATAGCGCCATCCCTCTGAGGACAAGCTAGAGTGTATGTTTATGTACACGTTACTAAAGCTAAGCACAGGTGCGTTTTAGTTTCAGGTGCGCACTTCGCGGAAACCAATATTTACACGTATAGTGCATATTTTTCAGCCTCAGCTTGTCCTCAGAGGGAGGTCGCACATCCGTTGGTGACGTCATGTGCATAAAGTCTATTACAGAAGCAATGATGCAGTAATATAGGTAGGGGATAATCTCTCACCATTATAGACTGACTGGTTGAAATCAGGTGTCGATCATGTTGATGAAATCTAAATAATATTTACATATTGTTGCACGTATTCGTGATAAAGTAGTGGCATTTTAATCTGACATAATCCTTATTTCATATGATAGGATTAAACATGACAAATATCAGCAATCTTCATTGAGTCTAAACCTCCGAATACATTTTGTGTCTTAAGCCCCAACAAAATCTCAAATCTGTTGGGGTCCATATTTTTGTATTGCTTACAACAGAAACCACAATCCAGCACAAGCAATTAACAATTACACCAGGGATTTCTTATTTCTACAATCCACACACTTCACCTCACTTTCCATGGTCATAATCTGGCATTGATAGTAAATAGATTTCACTGCAGCTACACTGACTTTCACACTCAACACAAGGACAAAAGTATTTCCCTGTGGTCAAGTGTCTGGCATCCCACCTTCTCCCTAAACTCCTTTCGTCCCCCCCCCTCCCTCTCCCCCCTCTGCAGGAAAAGTATTTTTTTTTATTATACTCAGCCATGTTGGCATTCCTGGCATTGACAGAGCTGATGCAGCCGCTAAGCTTGCCCCCAACATCCCCCTACCTACCCCTTTTCCTAAAACCCTCTCTGACATCAAACCGCTTATCGCTTCCCTTGTTCGTGACTACTGGCAAACTTCACGGGACTCCCAAATTGATAACAAACTCCACGCCATCCAGCCCACCATTTGGATCAAACCCACCATCCACAATCTCTCCCGTGCCGACAACGTCCACATTACCCGGCTTAGAATAGATCACACTCATCTCACTCACTCCAGCCTCCTTATTGGCTCCCCCACCCCTCTGCAACAATTGCCATTGCACCCTCACAGTCCACCACGTCCTCTTTGCTGGCCCCCTGTACAACCATCCCAGAGCTTCCCTTGCTCCCCACAACTCAATAGAGCTGTGAACGTTTAGGGATTTTAGTAAACGTGTACACACCAAAAAAAACACGTTTAGTACCGTAATTTTCGGAAATACACCAAAATTGCTCCAAATTTACGATGCTAAGTAAAAAAAATTGCACAACCAGTATGGCAAAAGTACTGACCCCATTGCCCAAATAGATGCTAAATTTTTGCTTTCCAAATGGTAAAAGTTTACTTTTACAGTATAAATCATCATTTTTATGGAAATTGTGAATGAAAATTCAGTTTAGAAAGAACAGATAACTTCGTTTCAATGTCATTTAAACTCAACGTTGCGTAACTTTTTTTTTTATGCAGTTTAGAAAGAACAGTTAACTTCGTTTCAATGTCATTTAAACTCAACGTTGCGTAACTTTTTTTTGCCGAACTTGCTAGGTCTTTTACTGTAAAAATCTTGCATACTGTGATACCTCGCCGTAAAACATTTCAAAACTACGCCAGCACCCCAGAAGTTCTGCAATATCAGTCCTCTGTAAAAAATGGCCACCATCTTTGCGAAACACCTAGAATTTCAGCTCTGTCAAAACCTTTTTATGTTTGTTTATTTTGCAATATTTTTTCTTTTTGTAAAATTTATTTGACTCATCAGGTAATATTTACATGTAAATGTACTGATTGTCACGATTGATGTATTTTGACCGTGTGTTTGTTGGTCAATTTAACAGCTTGTAAAACAGGCCTTGATTGAGTGGGATTTAAAGCCTTATTATGGCCTATTTTGTTAATTTCACTGTTTACTGCTGCACATTCACGGTGCATTTCACTTGTTAGCCTACTCGGATCTCGGCGAAATGTCCCCATTCATAGATAATTACTGCGCGTTTGTTATTCTCATATTTAAAAAGGATTATTCTAATCGGGTTTACAGTTTGTAAAAACCATTGATTGGAATTTTGTCAGCCGAATGTGCGTGTGATTTGAATAATGAATGATCATATTGATTTTTAATGGCAAGACTGACTATGATAATGATTACTCGCAATGAAGTATTTAGTAAACGTTTACAAGGATTTGCGAGCATGTAGCGTATACACGCTAATTGGTCACAGCTCTACAACTGAATAGCCAAGCTTTTCCAGATAAAACCTTTGAATAAAATTATCTCCTTCCATCATCATGCTTCCCTCTACAACCATATTTAGTCCTCCTCTTCCACCCCCTCCCACTACTTTTGCCCATTTTTTCACCCATGCGCTTCCTCTCTCTCGATCCCAGCTTTCTGTTTTTTTTAGTTCCCGTGTTTCTCTCAATCTCCCCCTATTTTCTTTTTTTCCTACTTCTGGAAGGATCTAACCTCTCAGGCACAATTTGACTTTCGCTGTCGTGGTGCCGTTAAGCCCTCATCAAACAAATAAACAAACTGGCTTGAAGTAATAATTTACAAATAGGGTGGTATTTAACAGTGAAGGTTTTGTTTGTTTATTGATGAAAAATTTGAAAAGATGTTTTTTATTCAACCTTTGAAGATTTTGGTCGAAAAGCTATTGCAACAGATTTTCATCATGTTAGCAATCTAACACATTTTTTTGTAATTATTATAAACTGTAATGCTCTTACTAAATAGTTCTATGGGAGCTGCCATTTTGATTTCAAAACATGCAGATTATGATGTCATCAGCCCTGCAGGATATGCTGGATTGCATTTCTTTTTAATCTCAAGTTTTGTAGCTTATGAGTAAGGGTCAAGGACATTTTTGTATACACATGAAATGATCAAAACATGCTGTTAAAACTGTGTATCACATCATTTCGGAATTAAAAGTTTAATCAAATTTGTAATGAAATGCATTATAATCCTTATGTCCCTGTTGTGGACTTTATCTCATCTTCCAAAGATTTCAATACAGAATTGAACAAAATGGCCACCTGTGTTTGTCAACTTCAAACATCTGATTTACTCACATCGTGACAGACCTAGTTTTGGTGTAATTTGACCTCTCCATTAGTAAAGGCACTGTTAAAAATTTGTCATGCAATTTTCAAGCAACAAATTAACCACATCATTCCACAAGATTAACTTTGCATCATAACATTGAGGTATAAATACAGTAGTTCTATGCTCATATTTCATTTCACCTTTTCCCAGCGGCAAAGACAAACAATGCCAGCATTGATTACAGTTACTACTTATATTACAACGAATATAATTATATTCTGATGTGTGTGGCTAAAAATACCATGTAACACCAGTGGGAGTAGTTGTTATTTTGAAGGAGCCTTGGAGAGGTTAAACTGTATACAGTTTTGTGGTTTGGGAAACAAAAAAATATATAACTTTTACTTCAACTGGCCCTGCTCCATTTGAGGGCCAGTTGAGACGTTCCTGGTTTTAAGCAAAGCCATTTCTAATGCATGGTATTTTTGTAATATTCCCATGTTTTGTTGTAATATTCCCATGATTTTTTGTAAAATTTCCATGGTTTTATGTAATATTCCCAAGTTTTGTTGTAATATTCCCATGGTTTTTGTAATATTCCCTTTTTTTTTGTGTAAAATTCCCATGGTTTTATGTAATATTCCATGGTTTTATGTAATATTCCCATGGTTTTTTGTAATATTTTCATGGTTTTTTGTAAAATTTCCATGGTTTTATTAATATTCTTATGGTTTTATGTAATATTTTCATGGTTTTTTAAAAATATTCCCATGGTTTTTTGTAATATTCCCATGGTTTTTTGTAAAATTCTTATGGTTTTTGTAAAATTCCTATGGTTTTTTGTAATAATCCCATGGTTTTATGTAATATTCCCATGGTTTTTTTGTAATATTTCCGTGGTTTTTTGTAATATTCCCATGGTTTTATGTAATATTCTTATAATTTTATGTAATATTTTCATGTTTTTTAAAAAATATTCCCATGGTTTTTGTAATATTTCCATGGTTTTGTAATATTCCCATGGTTTTTTGTAAAATTCCCATGGTTTTATGTAATATTCCATGGTTTTATGTAATATTCCCATGGTTTTTTTGGTTACTTGCGTTAGCAAAGGAACCTATGTATTCAACTTGGCGTGTGTGTGTGTGTGTCTGTGACACTTTCTTAGGTACGCTCTAACTCAAGATAGGAAAATTGGTATGGAGTCACATTTGGTAGGTAGGTTCGCCATATTGTGAAGATGTGCCCTATTGTTTTTGGTGCCCGTAGGGGTCACCTGGGGTCAGATATCGGCCAAAAATGGAGAAACTTTTAGTGACAATAACTCTTTAGTGCCAAGATTCTGTACATTTGATATTTTGGGACAAGTTGCGTATGGAGTAGGGAATATTTTCATACAAAACGGCCATGTGATTGAAGGTCAAGGTCAGGGTCAAAAACAATTTTTGTCAAAGTGCATGGAAAAACTTTTAGTGACAATAACTCTTAGTGCCAAGATTCTGTACATTTGATATTTTGGGACAAGTTGTGTATGGAGTAGGGGAATATTTTCATACAAAACGGCCATGTGATTGAAGGTCAAGGTCAGGGTCAAAAACAATTTTTTGTCAAAGTGCATGGAAAAACTTTTAGTGACAATAACTCTTAGTGCCAAGATTCTGTACATTTGATATTTTGGGACAAGTTGTGTATGGAGTAGGGGAATATTTTCATACAAAACGGCCATGTGATTGAAGGTCAAGGTCAGGGTCAAAAATATTTTTTTGTCAAAGTGCATAATATTGAATTTGGACTTGGACATTGGACTATGGACATTGAACTCGAATTTGACAATGAGAATAACTCTTAGTGCCAAGATTCTGTACATTTGATATTTGAGACAAGTTGTGTATAGAGTAGGGGAATATTTCTTAACAAAACGGTCATGTGATTGAAGGTCAAGGTCAGGGTCAAAAACAATAATAAAATAATGAAAATAAGCTTGACGCCAAATAGGTATTGATTTGAAGAACAATTGATATAATTTATTTTTATGATTTACTTGAATTAAGTTTACTTGTTTTCCATTAAACACAGTTTTTGATAAGAATACATGGAATGGTATAAATAGAAGCCCAGAGTCCATGCCATGATACCCTAAGAGCTGTTGAAAGACTAGTGTGGTTTCACATCAGCAAGGCCAGGAACTATCATTCTATTTTGCTATTACATAATACACTTTTATAACATTGACCTCGCTCTGTCTCATTGTGAAGTTACATTTAAAGTGTTATGGATATCTTTTGTGAGGTGGTATGAATGATGCATTCCAGTGGGTTGTATTATTGGTTTATATATATTCTTAAGAATAGAATTTCTGTCTAGCAGACCCCATCAGTGTGATATAGCAAAAATACAAATTCCTGAAGTGTGATTAAATCTTGAATGCCACTGACATACTACAATCCAGGGTTCAATACTAAATGCACAAAGTATAAAGACCAATAAGCCTAAAAGCTGTTTCAGTTTTGATGGCTGCTTATCATCTTTTATGTAAAAAAGCAGACACCTGAGAAATATATAATTTACCCCACCTGTTGCATTAAAGAACAAGTCATAGAGATGTCAACAGAAAGTCATTGGTCCATGTTGCTGACCTGTTTTGTTTTCTTTGCCACCTGTATTTGCTTAGCTTAGAAAGGGAATTTACTGTGTGTTGTCTACCTCCATGTGTCTACAGACATTTTCTCCATGCAATAAAATGTAGAAGGTCACTTATGAGGCAAATACTAACCATGGAGATACACTATTTAATCAACCAAAAAAATGTGTAATGAACACATCCCTGAATCAACCAATTACACTGCACCTTGTTTAAAACCAAGACTGTTAGAACACCAATCACGTTATCCACTAGTTTTACTCTTTTGCATATTAAGAATTGGCCAGTGGTGGTTAAGTGAAGAGTATCACAAGTTTTGCTCATTTGCATATTAACAATTGGCCAATCATAGAATTAGGGTTGGTTAACTGAAGAGGATGTCAGTTGGCAGTGTAATTGTCTTGCCATTCCGCTTCATATTGACTTTGACCTCTGGTGACCTCTAATTTTAACATTTTTTTTGTTGGTATTTCGATAATTTTGACCCCATTTTCGGATTTCAAAAGTACCTTCCGATCAAAAAAGGCAATTGGTTGATTCCTGTACGACCTTCATGTGCGGAGTTATCGGAGGTCAAAATTTCTTAAGTCTAGTTAGGATGGTTGTACGGACTTGCCTTTTTGTTTTTGGAATCAGAGTGTCAATTTACATTTGACTCGAGGTCAAAAGGTCAATAGTCAAATCTGTAAAATTATGCTTATTTTGGGAGAAAAATGGCTATAATAACAAGTTAATAATTTTTTGGTATGTGATAGACCTTGATGAGCTGCAAAGAATGAGCCATTTCCCCACTTAATTAGCATGCCTGGTTCTGGAGTTATGGATGACCTCCATCTGCCCCAAAATTTCATTCTGTAGCAAGGAACCATAGTGCCCTTGGGCTCTTGTTTGTATTATTTCCATGATTTTTTGTAATATTCCCATGGAATTTTGTAATATTCCCATGGGTTTTGTAATATTCCCATGGTTTTTTGTAAAATTCCCATGGTTTTATGTAATATTCCCACAATTTTAGGTAATATTCCCATGGTTTTTTGTAATATTCCCATGGTTTTTTGTAATATTCCCATGGAATTTTATAAAATTCTTATGGTTTTATGTAATATTCTCATGGTTTTTTGTAATATTCCCATGGTTTTTTGTAATATTCTCATGGTTTTTTGTAATATTCCCATTTCTAATGCTATTTCTTGTTGAAATGCACATGCAATCTTTGTATCATTTGTCTACAGAGGCTGTATATGTGTATGACTGCGAGTGGAATTACCGGCCGGACCACTGCATGTATGGAAATAACTGCCCAAGGATTGTGAAGGAAGGGGTGTCTGTCATCCATGGGAATAGGGGCGTTTATCACAACGAGAAACAGTTGCCGTTTAGAGCTATTTATGAGGCATTTAGAGATGTGAGTATAGCAGCGAGCTTCATTTGAAATGGCGATTAAAATATTTCAATTGAACAAGGTCCTTGTATAAGTATTTCGTAATTATCCCCTTGCCAATGAAGATGAAAATGGATCTATTATCTTTACCGTTCACCATCCAGACTCAACATGCATTGTCTGTCCACATTCAACAACTGAACAAAAGATTTCTGCTCTGGGAAAGGAACTTCAACTATTTTTGTGTCTTGCCTAAAAGGAAATTTATATAATGGAGACTTGCCTTGAAAATAAGTTACAACATTGCATTCCTGACATGAATAGCAAAATATAAAAATATATTTGTGCTTAGCATGAAAGATAAGTCAAACAATAGAGCCAAAAGAATCCGAAATTTAAGTGTCTTGGGAATGAATAGAAATATAAACAATAAGTGCTGGCTTGGTAAGAGTGGGAACAAAGACTTCTGATAATCTCCAAATTAATCTGCAATGAATTTTCATGCTGATTTTGGTAGACAGATCAGCCCTACCTGATCTATAAGGGTGTTTCAGCCAACGTCACGAGGTCAGATGACTTTGTTTACATTACCATTTTGTCAGGAAAAACAACCTGGCATAACCTGTTGTCTGTACACTAAATTAGACTTACATATGTTTGAATGTTGTTATATAAGTTTATTTTTGTAAGATTTATGCTGGAATCTTACTGTGCTGTCGGTTGGACTAATAGATGTGTGCGGGGAATAAAAAGACATTTTCTCGATTTCCATCTGATCTTGATCAATGTTCGAAGTAGGTTTCTGCTGTACGATGCGACGGCTTCAACCTAAGGTTCACACCAGGATTTGCAGCAAGCACTTTATATAAGGTATGCATGCTTTGTCTGAGTATAGCGAAGAATCAGCTGGCGGTAACATCAAAGTTACTCTTCGTATACCCGATGAATAAATACATTTTAATTAAAATATGAAGTAAAATCGGAAGCAAACAAAAATTGCAAGTAGTAAAATTCGCTGAACTGGTACGGGTAGGTTAGCATGTAGTATGTTTGTTGTATGTGTGATGTGACTGGGCCGTGTGAAGACGCGTGAAACGCAACGAAGCAGCTGCCCTGCAAAATACCTTCCAGATGAGTTACAAGTCATGTGATGAAATCTCTCTAAAAGGGAGTATATGAAGTTGAGCATGATTTTATGGGAGGATTGATATTGTTCTATTTATGTAAATTATCAGGAGGTAATGGGGAGGGAGTTGTGGTGCAATGGAGGGTGTGAAGGTTGGAATGATGAGGTGATTTAAAGTATAGGTGGTAGATGAGAGGGTGGCAAAAGGTGGGTAGGGTAACAAAAGGTGGGTAGGATGACAAAAGGTGGGTAGGGTGACAAAAGGTGGGTAGGGTGACAAAAGGTGGGTAGGGTGACAAAAGGTGGGTAGGGTGACAAAAGGTGGGTAGGGTGACAAAAGGTGGGTAGGGTGACAAAAGGTGGGTAGGGTGACAAAAGGTGGGTAGGGTGACAAAAGGTGGGTAGGGTGACAAAAGGTGGGTAGGGTGACAAAAGGTGGGTAGGGTGACAAAAGGTGGGTAGGGTGACCAAAGGTTGGTAGGGTGACCAAAGGTGGGTAGGGTGACAAAAGGTGGGTAGGGTGACAAAAGGTGGGTAGGGTGACAAAAGGTGGGTAGGGTGACCAAAGGTGGGTAGGGTGACAAAAGGTGGGTAGGGTGACAAAAGGTGGGTAGGGTGACCAAAGGTTGGTAGGGTGACCAAAGGTGGGTAGGGTGACAAAAGGTGGGTAGGGTGATATGTGAATGGAGAATGGTAAATGAATGGGGGTGGTAAGTGAATGAGTCATGTTAGGTTGGTAGGGGAGGGGATTGGGGTTAGAGGAAAGAATGTTGGGTGGAAGATGGCATAATGATTGGTAGATGTACAGTAGGAATTGGGATGAGGGTGGGATGGCAATAGGGTGGCATGTGGAATAGAGTGGCATGTGTAAAGGGAAAAGAGATACATGCTAGTTTCTCCCAGACATAATATTGCAAGTTCTCTCATGAGTGCCCTCTATTTACTGTAGTAGGCTAATATGTGGTTCTAAGGAGTGCAGTATCCCAGTGCTTAGGTGTCCCATACTGAAAAGGTACCGGGATTGAATCTTAACTAGGGTGCTGTGCTTTGTCCTTGAGCGTGATACATAAACCCACTTGCTCCAGTTCACTGAGCTGTAAAATGAGCACCAGTTCTGGCTTGAGAGTTAACCTACTATGGACTTGTGTCCCATCCAGGGAGTCAAGTAAACTCATCTGCATAGCACCATGGAAACCGGGTATATATAAGCCTTTAAGGCTTGACGGGATTGAACTAACTTTATTTTGTTTTGCTGTTATCATTTTAATCTAATCATTGTCGCTTTTCTCTCTCTTCTCAGTATGAATTCGGAGCAGACATCCAAACAGCCCTTATTCACCCTTTAAAAGAGAAATGGTCACAGCAAAACATTGTCAACATGTACTGCACAAAAGCCCTGCGAGAACCCATTATTGCGACGTTGTCCAGATACCTACAACAAAATGTTTGAGCGGTCTCAGGTGATAGGGTTTATACGAATAAGTAGCTTATATTTGATATTTATAGACCTTTTCAAAGTAATTTAAATTAGTGTCACATGGCCGAAAATCACGTGTTCATTATTGACCAGTGGTATTCTCGGGGAATCTTATCAACCAATCAAATACTGGAGGATTTGTGGTAATCTTCACAATTCATTCAAGGTATGAAACCAAGCATATGATGCTATTTCAAATGTTATTCATACATGTGTTACACATGGAAGTAATGCAAGTGTGCAGTGTTGCTTGCAACTGTTCCTTCAGCAACTAACTGCAACTGATTGGTTGGGTAGTAAACTTCCCAACAGTTGATTGGTCAAAGTATTACAGGATTAGTTTAGTGGTCAATTTTCTCAAAATTATTGAATTAAGATTTTTCACGAATGCTTTCTTCACCATTTTGTTTCCTTTTTTAAGAAAAATTGTCCAAAATCTTTCATAAGAGATGGACTTGTCTGATTTCAGTCGTTTCACCAAATGATACCAAACTTTAAACTTAAATATCTCCTTAACGTAATTTTTGACTTTAAAGAAATTGAATTTGGCTAAAATTGGTTTGAAAAAGTCTATTTATTACCCAGTGGCTTTCATCATAGTGTGTTTGTTTTCTCTGTTATTTATTATACTTTGCTTTTTTATTCATTGGGAAAATATCAAGATGTGAGTCCTGTTTTTATGCCTAGGTTTTCCTTTTTACTATTCTGATTTAAAACAACGTACCTTTTACATTCCACCCTTGGGTGCCCTCATGCACCCTTAAGTGCCCTTGGGTGCCCTCATGCACCCTTGGGTGCCCTCATGCACCCTTGGCTCCCTCATGCACCCTTGGCTGTCCTCATGCACCCTTGGGTGCCCTCATGCACCCTTGGGTGCCCCCTTGGGTGCCCTCATGCACCCTTGGGTCATGCACCCTTGGGTGCCCCCTTGGGTGCCCTCATGCACCCTTGGGTGCCCCCCTTGGGTGCCCTCATGCACCCTTGGGTGCCCTCATACACCCTGGGTGCCCTCATGCACCCTTGGGTGCCCTTATGCACCCTTGGGTGCCCTCACGCACCCTTAAGTGCCCTCATGCACCCTTGAGTGTACCCTTGGGTACCCTAATGCACCCTTAAATATATTACACAACCTCTCTCGTGTCGACAACGTTCATATTACCCGTCGTAGAATAGGTCACACCCACCTCACTCACTCCCACCTCCTTATTGGCTCCCCCCAACTCCTCTGCAACAATTGCTATTGCACCCTCACATTCCATCACGTTCTCCTTGCTTGCCCCCGTACAACCTTCTTAGAGCTTTCCTCGCTCCCTACAACTCAATTGCCGACTTCTTCCAGAGAAACCCTCCGGATAAAATTATCTCCTTCTTCATCATGCTTCCCTCTACAACTATATTTAGTCCTCCTCTCCCACCCCCCTCTCTCTCATGCACCTCCTCTCTCAATCCCAGCTTGCTGACTATTAGGTCTTGTATTTCTCTCAATCTCCCCCTGTTTTCTTTCATTCCTACTTCTAGAATAATCTAACCTCTCAGGCACAATTTGACCCTCGTTGTCGTGGTGCCACTAAGCCCTCATCAAACAAACAAACAAATGTTTCTAGTAGTTTGCATACCTGCTGTGAATTAACAGCTTTTTGTTCTCATTGAGTCTATTTCCATATAAGTGTTTTACTTTTATACAGGGTTTCCTTCATACCAAGTCTGAAAACAGACTTTCTTCTTTGAAGTTTTTGCTCAGTAGATTGCTGTAATACATGTCTGCACCCTTTAGCATGTTACACAAATGTTACACATGTCCTCCATACTCATTGTGGATCAAAAAGCTTCTTTATTTATTGGGACTAAGTCCATATGAGATTATTACTTTCTTACAGGCATTCCCTTTTTAATTCTCTGATTCCAACAAGAAACCTTCCATATTTCATTGGAGTTTATGCTCAGTACATTGTTGTAATACATGTATGCACCCTTAGCATGTTACACAAATGTTACACATGTCCTCCATACTCATTGTGGATCAAAAGCTTCTTTATTTATTGGGACTAAGTCCATATGAGATTATTGTTTTCTTACAGGCATTCCCTTTTGATTTCTCTGATTCCAAACAAGAAACCTTCCATATTTCATTGGAGCTTATGCTCAGTAGATTGTTGTAATACATGTATGCACCTCTAAGCATGTTACACAAATGTTACACATGTCCTCCATACTCTTTGTGGATCAAAAAGCTTTTTTATTTATTGGGACTAAGTCCATATGAGATATTTTTCTTACAGGCATTTTCCATTTTTTCTCTGATTCCAAACAAGAAACCTTCCACATTTCATTGAAGTTTATGCTCAGTACATTGTTGTAATACATGTGTGCACCCTTAAGCATGTTACACAAATGTTACACATGTCCTCCATACTCTTTGTAGATCAAAAAGCTTCTTTATTCATTGGGACTAAGTCCATATGAGATTATTGCTTTCTTACAGGCATTCCCTTTTGATTTCTCTGATTCCAAATAAGAAACCTTTCATATTTCGTTGAGTTTATGCTCAGTACATTGTTGTAATACATGTGTGCACCCTTTAAGATGTAAATGTTATTTGTAGTTTACATATCCATTTTGGATCGAACAGCTTCTTTTTTATTGGGTCTATTTCCGAGTGAGATATTTTGCACAGATTTTCCATTTTCTCTGATTCCAAACAACAAACTTTTTTGAAGTTAACACTCAATAGGTCATTATAAAGTTAACACTCAATAGGTCATTATAAAACATGTGTGCACCCTGGAGTGTATTACAAAAATGTTACATGTAGCTAATAGTATTCCCTCACTATATTTATTGTGTGTGTGCCTAGGGAGGTGGAGGGTGGAGGTGGGAAGGGGGGGTCTGATGCAATTATGCTGCTTTAGCTGGCCTTTTGATTTCCCAGATTCTTTTCAATGGCCATTGAATGTTGGTGCTTGCTTCAGCCATTCTGGCTGTGACTAGTAAAATTTCATCTGTCTTGGTCTTGTGTGAATTAATTTCAGCAGCTGATGCAATCTAATATTATAATTATATAATATAAGTTTCCAAGTACTTAATAACAATCCACTTAATATATTCTATATATGTCTATGCAGTCATTGCTGTCTATAATCTACCCATTGTATTTTGAATTATTTCAGGTGAAAATATATATATATATATATATATGTATATGCCTGGTGGAGTATAATTATTTTAATAATTAGGATCATGTGATCACAAACGGCTTTTTTTTTTGCAAATTTTTTTTAAATTGCAAATTTGTTTCAATATAAATGTATTATGTCCTCATATCCAATCTTGACATAGACATACAGTAATTTATGCATATGAACATATGCAGTACACATACCAACATGTACATGGATATACATACATGGATATACATACATGTACATACATTCATGGATATACATACATGGATATACATACATGGATATACATACATGTACATACATACATGTACATACATACATGTACATACATGGATATACATACATGTACATACATACATGCACATACATACATGGATATACATACATGGATATACATACATGGATATACATACATGTACATACATACATGTACATACATACATGCACATACATACATGTACATACACACATGGATATACATACATGGATATACATACATGTACATACATACATGGATATACATATACATACATACATGGATATATATATATATATATACAGTCATTTACAACCACCATCCAGAAACACTGAAATGTGAATTTTACTCAAGCTTGAAACAGTATGCAGTATTCATGGGTTTAATGTGTGCCTTACAAATTAATTCCTTTTACTAGTTACCAGTGCAGGTTCTACACATGCCATTAAGAAAACCTCAAGATGGTTACTACCGAAAGTGAAACTTTCCGAATTCAATTTCTTTTATTATTTGTCAATATTATTAATAGGAAATGGAATTGAAAACCACATCATACACATCTGAAGTAGTTAAGGTATGAATCTATCTAGATCCTTGTATTGCTATTAAATATAAACTAGTTTTTCTTTTCGAGTGTAACATGATGAAAATCTGTTGCATTTGATTTTCAGTCCAAAATCCTCCAAAGCCTTACAAGGTTGAACAAAAACATCACTTAAAATCACTCATCAATAAACAAACAAAACCTTCACTGCTAAATACCATCCTATTTGTAAATTATTACTTCAAGCCAGACACATTGACCACAGGGAAATACGCTTGTCCTTGTGTTGAGTGTGAAAGTCATTGCAGCTGCAGTGAAATCTGTTTACTATCAATGTCAGATTATGACCATGGAAAGTGAGGTGAAGTGTGTGGAAATCCCTGGTGTACTTGCTAATTGCTTGTGCTGGATTGTGGTTTCTGTTTAAGCAATATAGACCCCGACAGATTTTAGATTTTGTCTGGAATGATCTAACCTCTCGAGCACAATTTGACCCTCGCTGTCGTGGTGCCGTTAATTTATCATCAAGCAAAGAAATAATTAGGACACAAAATGTATTGCGGGGTTTAGACTTAATGAAGGTACATGAGCAGATGCGCAAAGCATATTTATGTAAAGTACATGTTATATTCCATCTGAATAATTACCCAAAACAAGTTTCCAACAATTTAAAAAGAGGCAAGTAATTTTCAAAGAAATTCATACACATCATCTTGGATTTGCAGTTATGGCATCACACTGTACACTTTTCATCACATGTGTGAAATCTTTGAAATGTTGTTTCTTGAAATAGCCCTCTATCCTAGCTGGAAACAATCTACTGTTCTGGCGGTTATAACCACAATAATCACGGGAAAATTGGGAATTTGTGGGGAGACAAAAATTCCATTAAGGAGATATAAAGTTGGTATCATTTGTATAGAAACAAAATCAGACTAGTTGTGATTTTATAGAATTAGATTCCTCATATTCGTTATGTATTCTAACATATTTTGTCCTGTGAGAAAAGTAGTAAAACTGATTCTAGTAGTAAGGGTATTTATAATATACTACCTGAAGAAAGTTCGAGGAAACATAATTTAGATAGTAAAAAATGTAAATAAACTTTCTTTAAAATACATTAACAATTGTTAAGAATGTGAGGATGCCAACTTTACATAGTAGACTTACTACACCAGTCATTTCTACAAAGATAAAACAGCTTTAAGCTTGAAAATCTCCTTAACAGGTTAAGATTTTTCAACGCTTTTTTCACCATTTAGTGACTTTTCAAGTCCTCCTTCATATAAGATAAACTTACACAAATAAAACCAAATTTTAAACTTCAATATCTCCTTAACGGATTAAGATTTTTGAATGCTTTCTTCACAATTTTGTTTCTTTTGAAGTCATCTTTCATATAAGATGGACATGCTTGACCACTGAACTAATCCTTTCAATTCTGTATTGAAATATTGTGCACGATGAAACTATTTTCTCAACAGGAACAAGAAGTATGTATTTCATAATAAATGTCATTAATGTTTTTGTTCCAAATTTATGCGGCACAAACATGTTTTTAACATCATGTTTTAATGATTTCATGTGTACTTAAGTTCGATATACTAAATCCTACTCCTGGTATACAAGTGCGTTTATAATCTGGCACTGTCATACTTATCTGATCTACTTGATGTGAAGGCGCCCCACTCAGTCCACCAGGTCCTCAGCAGGCTTACTATTTAATGTTCCTTTCACTAATTATAATTCATTTGCAGATCGTTCTTTCAGCATCGCCAGCTCATAACTTTTGAAATTCCCTCCGCATTAATGTTCGACAGACTGAAAATATCTCTAAATTCAAGAAGGCATCGAAAATTTATTTATTTGTTGAATCGTTTAATTAACTTTTTATCTTTGTTTTTTAAAGTTGATATATTTTCTCTTTACTGTATTTTCTTTTGTTGTTTATAGTTATGTTTGTAAAGTGCCATTGGATGTTCACACAGTACTGTGCACTATACTAAGTTTCCATTACTTAACATTGCAAAAGGAAAACAATTTTTCATCAGCTAGAAAACTTGAGATAAATTATACAAAAAATTCAAAGCATTCCAACATCCGTTTGGGTTGATGGAATCATTTTTTACATGTACTAATATAAAAATGGCAGCCCCCCATAGTACCAGAACTCCAGATCTCTTCTCTCCTCACTATCCTCAATCTCGGACCTTTTCGAAAACAAGTCTTCCTCAAACATCATCAACTTTCTCTGCAACAACAACCTCTTCCACCACATTTAACTCCCCCCTCCCCTCCCTTTCTACACCTAACCTTACACTCCCCTTTCTTTTCACCTGACTTTTTCTCCCACATTCAGCTTTTCCCCTTTATCTCCCTTACAAACATTCCATCTCCTCACTATCCTTACTCTTACACCATTTTTTATTAACACCCTCTTGGCACATTTGACTCTGACTGTCGCGGTGCCGTTAAACATCAACAAACCAAACCTTATTCACCTGCTCTCCTCCCTCCCCTCCTCCCTTCCCTCTATCCCACCACTCTTTCCTCTCTGTCCTAATCAAGCACCTTAGTTTTTAACACCCTCGTGGCACATTTGACTCTGACTGTCGCGGTGCTTTTAAACATCAACAAACCAAACCAAACATAGTAGTAGCATTATAAGTATTTAATAATTACACAAATTGTGTTAGATTGCTTCGGGAGATATGAAACTTAGTCAGAAGATTCGTTATTTTTAAATGTATTATATGAACTAAGAATTATGTCCCCTTTATTTTAATGTGAGAAGTTTTGAAGATTTTGAAGAAATTTATCATAAAACTTAAAAAGGAAAGAGCAGCTTAGAAAAAGTATGTACTGTATTCTAACTGAAAATAGATTTATTCTTATTGTTTTCAAGTTGTGCCAAGTGAAATTTTATTTTTAATGCTCCCAAAGGGTAAAAATGGAATATCAGTCAATCTGCATGACTTCAGTGTTGTGCTCTTTGATGTGCTGTACTGTACTTAAAAGTTTGATGTGTCTTTTTAAAATGCAACATAAGTGGACCTGCGTTGAATGGTCCAAGAATTACTATAACATTTGTACTTTTGTCAAGTTTATTTTGGTATCGAAATTGAAAGGAATTATGGATTTCTTATCAAATTCATTGTAAGAAAATATCTTCTTTTTCTGACAGTCATGTAAATAATTATATGATTGAAGAAAAAAAATCCATATAATTTTTTTATACACTTTTGTGAGAGGAATTATCCATGAATACTTCACTATTTGTAAATTTGCTATCAAATTGTAACAAATTTCTAGGAAAACAATGTTGATGAAATCATTCGAAAGCACTACAGTCTTTTACAAAGCAGTTTGTTGATGTGTAGGCAGGGCCACCAAGAGCCAGTACAAAGTTATCCTCTGGGGTGGGGTGGGCGGGGTATCTTGATGTTGGGGTGGGGGTGGGCGAGGGTATTTTCATGTTAAATAGATATTTCACATATGAATTCACTAAATCTGTTTGAGGTTTCAATAGTCGAGCCTGATATTTTGGATAGCTTCTGTTTTGAATTTCACTAATAATTTCCAAGAATATTATTTATTGTTATTTGAGAGTAAATTTCATTTAAAAAGGTGTTTAAAGGATTAGTTTAGTGGTCAAGTATGTCTATCTTATATGAAAGAGGACTTCAAAAGAAACAAAATGGTTAAGAAAGCATTCAAACATCTTATTCCATTAAGGAGATATTCAAGTTTAAAGTTTGGCATCATTTGTGTAGGAACGACTGAAATCAGACTAGTTGTGATGTCATAGCCACATATTTCTCAGATTCTTTGGGTATTCTATCATATTTTGTCCTGCGATTTCGTGGCTTAAAACCATGGGATATGTCAAAAAAGTAGTAAAACTGAATCTATGAAGGGTATTTATAATATACCACCTGAAGAAAGTTGAAAGAAAAATAATTTAAATGTCGTTTGTACACAAATGATTCCAAACTTTAAACTTTAATATCTCCTTAACAGAATAAGATTTTTCATTGCTTCCTTTACAATTATGTTTCTTTTGAGGTCCTCTTTCATTTAAGATGGACATGCTTGACCACTGAACAAATCCTTTAACGGAATAAGATTTTTCAATGCTTCCTTCACCATTTTGTTTCTTTTGAAGCTCTCCTTCATGTGAGATGAACATGCTTGACCACTGAACTAATCATTTAATTTTTTGGTTAAAAAATAAACGAAATAGCGCACAGGAAGCACCCATACTATAGTCTTTATCACAGTGTAGTCTATTACTTTAAATATGAGTGTGGGTTGTTTTCTATGAGCAATTTCATTGGTTGTTTTCAATGTTCTTTATATTCTATGAACAATTTCTATTGGTTGTCATTGTGGTTTATTTTCTATGAGCAATTTCTATTGGTTGTTGTCATTGTGGTTTATATTCTATAAACAATTTCTATTGGTTGTTGTCATTGTGGTTTATTTACTATGAGCAATTTCTATTGGTTGTTGTCATTGTGGTTTATATTTTCTATTGAACAATTTCTATATTGTGATTTATTTACTATGGTTGTTGTCATTGTGGTTTATTTACTATGAGCAATTTATATTGGTTGTTGTCATTGTGGTTTATTTACTATGAGCAATTTCTATTGGTTGTTGCCACTGGATCAATCAGTATTATTGGTTGTTTTAAAGGGTTATGGTTTATTCCATGTAATAAGCGCCTGCATTTACGAAAATAGAATTGCACCACTTTTTAGGGCAAAGTTTTTTTCCTTATAAGCGCCCATGCTCTGGTTGCGTACAGTGTGCTATTCACACTGCATTGTGTGAACTGGTTCTATACCAGCCCCACAATAACCACCACAAAAACATCATCAGTCAGACGAAAATAAGTAAATAATGTAACAAAAATTATTTTCAAGTCTTCAAATTAATAAAATAAATTATGGTATTAGTCAAAAAATGTTGGATGGGCACTATTTTTATTTTTCAGTTTTTTACCTTTCATTTCTCTGTTGGATTTTACCAGTAATTATCAATTGTGTTTCTAAAGTAGAGGATTTATTCAAGTAATCATGTTTCTTAGTGATTATTACATCAATTATTCTATAATGAATTTTAGTTTTGATTCATTGTTCAGAAAAGATTATTTTGTCACGTTTTATATTCATTCAGAAATTATTGTATGAGAGCTTGCAGTACTATAATCTTTCCAACATTTCAGTTATTTCTCTTATAGAGTAAATATAATTTCCTTTTCAGAACAGTTTGTGTGTGACTCTTCTCTCAGGCTGGCGGCAGGGTTGTAGTCTCCCTAGACCAGGAGCCCGGGAAGGGAGGGGGGGAGGGGGGCGGGGGGTCAACCTAGCTGAAATGTTACCAATTTTCATGTGTACTATTATGCCCAGCATGGTTCCCAATATAAGGATATGGACGTCTGCCGGGTGTTGCCTGGTGGGTGTGGTAATGGGGGTACTTGAATGGAACCCCAAAAATGAGCTATCAGCTGAGAAGGTTACCGAATGAAACTTACTGCAAAATGTTCAGCATAATCCCATGAATCATAAATGATTATTGCCAGAAATTGTATGCGGTGGGGTGCTCCCACCAGAAGGTTATTGACCAGATTAGCTGAGAAGGTTACTGATGAAACTTACTGCAAAATGTTCAGCATAATCCCGTGAGTCATAAATGACTATTGCCAGAAATTTTATGCGGTGGTGTACCCCCATCAGAAGGCCCTATTTGGCCAAAAAATTGAACTAGATCGGTTGATTGAGTAACCAAATAACTTCTAACTTTCTGACTTATTGCCAGAAGTTTTCAGTGGTGCCGTACCCATGCCCTGCTAAAGAGGTCCAAACTCATGGTCCTCGGAAAATGTGCTAGATCAGCTGACTGAGTTGGTGAATAAATGTTCTGCAAGATGTTCAGCATAACCCCATGTATCATTAATTACTCTTGACAAGTTTTATACAGCATTTGAATTGGTGAGGAGCGTTATCCTTGCCAGTATGTCCAATTGCTGAACCCCACGGTTAGGTTAGATCATTGAGTCACCAACTCCACGGTTAGGCTAGATCATTGAGTCACCAACCCCACGGTTAGGCTAGATCATTGAGTCACTAACCCCACGGTTAGGCTAGATCATTGAGTCACTAACCCCACGGTTAGGCCAGATCAATGAGTCACTAACCCCACGATTAGGCCAGATCATTGAGTCACTAACCCCACGGTTAGGCTAGATCATTGAGTCACTAACCCCACGGTTAGGCTAGATCATTGAGTCACTAACCCCACGGTTAGGCTAGATCATTGAGTCACTAACCCCACGGTTAGGCTAGATCATTGAGTCAGTCACTAACCCCACGGTTAGGCTAGATCATTGAGTCACTAACCCCACGGTTAGGCTAGATCATTGAGTCACCAACCCCACCAACCCACAACCCCGGTTAGGCTAGATCATTGAGTCACCAACCCCACGGTTAGGCTAGATCATTGAGTCACCAACCCCACGGTTAGGCTAGATCATTGAGTCACCAACCCCACGGTTAGGCTAGATCATTGAGTCACCAACCCCACGGTTAGGCTAGATCATTGAGTCACCAACCCCACGGTTAGGCTAGATCATTGAGTCACCAACCCCACGGTTAGGCTAGATCATTGAGTCACCAACCCCACGGTTAGGCTAGATCATTGAGTCACCAACCCCACGGTTAGGCTAGATCATTGAGTCACCAACCCCACGGTTAGGCTAGATCATTGAGTCACCAACCCCACGGTTAGGCTAGATCATTGAGTCACTAACCCCACGGTTAGGCTAGATCATTGAGTCACTAACCCCACGGTTAGGCTAGATCATTGAGTCACTAACCCCACGGTTAGGCTAGATCATTGAGTCACTAACCCCACGGTTAGGCTAGATCATTGAGTCACTAACCCCACGGTTAGGCTAGATCATTGAGTCACTAACCCCACGGTTAGGCTAGATCATTGAGTCACTTATCCCACGGTTAGGCTAGATCATTGAGTCACTGAATATATGAATGAAACGTACTGCAAAATGTTCGGCATACCCACATTATGGGCCATATGACTGTATGTATCATGATTGATATGACTTTTGCTAGGAACATGGTGGTGAGACATACATTCTTCCCGCCAGAAGAGGAAATTTTCTTAAAACTAAAGCAAATTTCACGAAACTTGTCGGAGATTTTGAAGAAAATCGAACTTCAAGATTTCTCGGAGAAAAGATGCCATGAAATCTAGCTCTTTAAAATCAATTCATTAGACCTTCATTTTGAGGAAGGGGTGGGGGGGGGTAGCAAAATAGCACTTGTTCCCTGTTCCTGCACCCTGCATTGCGCCATTTTGAATGTAAGCGGCCGTCAGTCATCTGGTCATGCACGCACAATCCGTAATCTGTCAGTGACAATTTGACAAACCATTACAAGGACATGGTGATGATGTGCTGATGCGAGCGTCTGTGATGGGGCCCATAATCTGATAATAGGCTAGGCTAGGAGAAGCTTAATTTCAAGACTGCTTTCAATCTAACAATAAAATTAAAGTCGAGTGTTGGCATAGAAAAGATATGTGCGCCTTTTAGTTCAATTTGAAACAAAATCGTAACAAAACTAATATTGTGCGTACCCCATTGGTAATATGCTTGGCATTGTGTCACTTTAGGATGCTAGTTCGCTAGCTTTTATGTGAGAAAAAATCAAAATGAATCATTTCCCTCTTTTATAAGAGACTTCGTGATTGGGGTACAGCACTTGAGATGTAAAATGTAGGGGCAAAAACGAGGTCTGAAGTGTATGTGCGGAACGGCATGCACACTGAAGGCATGCACACTGAGGTGTCCGTACGTAACCTCGTGGAGCTCTTTGTAAAGTCTGGAAAAATCAGCGGAAATGTTCGACCCAATCAGTAATGAAATGAAAGAGTCTTTTGCGTATTTTGATGGTAGTTTGCAAAAAGGACCGTTATTTCCGGCAGGACAGTGGGTCTTGTTTGGCAAAATAGATCAAATTCCTGTTCTCCTACTTTATGGAGGGAAAATGTGCCCCCCCCCCTCCCCCTTACTCCTCCCTCCCTCCCCATATTGTGTGAAGCAGAATTGTGGCCCTTGTTTATTTTAAAATCTGGTGAAATTTACTTTGAGAATCTCATTCGGGCAGAGCACTCTTTTTCTTTCTTTTTTCTCTTAAATGTTGGGCAATGATATACATCTTCAGAAATATACTCAATTATGAAATTTCTCAACACCAAAAAACCACAGTGTGAATTTCTAGTAAAATTTGAAATAAAATTATATAATATTTAAAGGAAAACTTAACTAACTTAATCAATCAGAACATGAACTAATAATTTTGAATTAATTATGGTAGAAAGAAGAATAGAAACTGTTTCAAATCGAAGTCATCCGTGACAATTTTATTCCCGTTTTTTCTCCTCCCCCCTTATTATTATTATTATTATTTGGGGGGGGGGGGGGCAGGGCATATACTCGCCACTACGAATGATCGTACCACAATACCACATATCAGCGATCAGAGTATGGTAATATGAGATAACTGATGGTCAGACCAAGAGGGTCCCCCTTGGTCAGATGATGTTGACTACGATTAGGGGTAAGTGGATGAGGAAAAGAGAAACTATCTAGGAGGTCAAATATTACAAACATTGCTACTAGGAGGGTGCATGTGCAAAAATGATAGGCAAAAGCCTACAGGTCTTGACCTTGCGGTTACTTTTTATTTTTACCTGCAATTTCTTCGCTAGCCATGACAATCTGCTTTAGAAAGGTACTGTAGACATGGTAGAATGGTTGGTCAGGTGGATGGGGATACAGGTAATTTCAATTGTAGTGCAGGGAATATTCTGTAAAGGCCTTCAAAATCCTCGCCTCTTATGGGGACTCCCAAATTGCGGGCCAAGGACTACCTATGCCTGAAGTCCTGTGTCTACATGCCCAGTACCCATTCTCGGTAGCTATGCGGTGCTCATTTTACCCACATGTGCATAATTGCAGCACTGGATTATCTTGACCATCCAGTCAAAACTAGCTGAAAATGTTCACATTCAAAATGGGTCTTAAAAGATGGGATCGATCTTAGCACAGAAAATCCCTGGCAATAGCACTTTATAATACATAGCAATATGGGTGTGCCAAACATCTTGTAGTGTTTCTTCTTCTTCCTCGTTTTGGTTGTATCCTGGGTATTGATCTATCCCCTGATAGTCCTTTTGGTTGTATCCTGGGTATTGATCTATCCCCTGATAATCCTTTTGGTTGTATCCTGGGTATTGATCTATCCCCTGATAATCCTTTTGGTTGTATCCTGGGTATTGATCTATCCCCTGATAATCCTTTTGGTTGTATCCTGGGTATTGATCTATCCCCTGATAATCCTTTTGGTTGTATCCTGGGTATTGATCTATCCCCTGATAGGCCTTTGGGTTGTATCCTGGGTATTGATCGATGCCCTGATAATCCTTTTGGTTGTATCCTGGTTATTGATATATCCCCTAATAATTATTTTGCTGGTAACCTGGGTGTTGATCTATCCCCTGATAGTCCTTTTGGTTGTCCTGGGTATTGATCTATCCCCTGATAGTCCTTTTTGGTTGTATCCTGGGTATTGATCCCTGATAATCCTTTTGGTTGTATCCTGGGTGATCTATCCCCTAATCTTGATCTTCCCCTGAATAGTCCCCGATAATCCTTTTGGTTGTATCCTTTTGGGTATTGATCTATCCCCTGATAATCCTTTTGGTTGTATCCTGGGTATTGATCTATCCCCTGATAATCCTTTTGGTTGTATCCTGGGTATTGATCTATCCCCTGATAGTCCTTTTGGTTGTATGTATCCTGATAAGTCCATTTTGATCCTATTCCCTGATAATCCGTTTGGTTGTATCCTGGGTATTGATCTATCCCCTGATAATCCTTTTGGTTGTATCCTGGGTATTGATCTATCCCCGATCCTTTTGATAATCTATCCCTTTCCTTTTGGTTGTATCCTGGGTATTGATCTATCCCCTGATAATCCTTTTGGTTGTATCCTGGGTATTGATCTATCCCCTGATAGTCCTTTTGGTTGTATCCTGGGTATTGATCTATCCCCTGATAATCCTTTTGGTTGTATCCTGGGTATTGATCTAACCCCTGATAATCCTTTTGGTTGTATCCTTGGTATTGATATATCCCCTGATAATCCTTTTGGTTGTATCCTGGGTATTGATCTATCCCCTGATAATCCTTTTTGTTGTATCCTGGGTATTGATCTATCTTCTGGTAGTCCTTTTGGTTGTATCCTGGGTATTGATCTGAATCTGAAACGGTTAAGTCGGCAAAAATCCTTCAAGAGGACATGAACGCCAACCGTAAAAAAACAAAAAAACTTTTTTTTGTTGTTAGCCTAGAAGTGATAGTCCTTTTGGTTGTAATCCTGATAATCCTTTTGGTTGTATTCTGGGTATTGATCTATCCCCTGATAGTACTTTTGGTTGTATCCTGGGTATTGATCTAACCCCTGATAATCCTTTTGGTTGTATCCTGGGTATTGATCTATCCCCTGATAATCCTTTTGGTTGTATTTTGGGTATTGATCTATCCCTGATAGTCCTTTTGGTTGTATCCTGGGTATTGATATGTCCCCTGCTAGTCCTTTTGGTTGTATTCTGGGTATTGATCTATCCCCTGATAATCCTTTTGGTTGTATCCTGGGTATTGATCTATCCCCTGATAATCCTTTTTATCCTGGCTGTATCCTGATAATCCTTTTGGTTGTTTGGTATTGATCTATCCCCTGATAATTCTTTTGGTTGTATCCTGGGTATTAATCTATCCCCTGATAATCTTTTTGGTTGTATCTTGGGTGTTGATCTAACCCCTGATAATCCTCTTGGTTGTATCCCGGGTATTAATCTAACCCCTGGTAGTCCTTTTAGTTGTATCCTGGGTATTGATTTATCTCCTAATAATCTTTTTGGTTGTTTCCTGGGTATTGATCTATCCCCTGATAGTCCTTTTTGTTGTATCCTGGGTATTGATCTATCCCCTGATAATCCTTTTGGTTGTATCCTGGGTATTGATCTATCCATTTATTGTGCAGATGTCTCTGAATGGTGGCCTTGACCCCATCATGACACAAGTTTATATATTTGTTCTGTTTCTGCCCCCCTTCTTTTGCAGTGTGTATGATTAAGTGACTTGATGTGATTAGCAATTTGGAAGCTTCTGGCAGGAGTACCTCACAACCAAAATGTATGGCAATTATTATTTATGATACATGCCATTACCATGTCATTACCGTGCCATTACCATTCATTACCATGCCATTACCATGCTATTACCATGCCATTACCATGCCATTACCATGCCATTACCATGCCATTACCATGCCTCTTTAGCAACACGTTTCATCGGTTATTCAATCGACTGACCTACTGGTTGATGCCGTAGCTCAATTTCGGGGCTATTCAAGAAAATTCTGGCAATAGTCATTTATGACTCATGGGATTATACTGAATAATTTGCAGTAATTTTTTTTCATTCGGTAACCTTCTCAGCTAATCGCTGACTTAGCTCATTTTGAGGGTTCCATTTAAGTACCCCCAATTGCTACACCCACCAGGCAGAACTCGGCAGACGTCCATGTTTTTATATTGTGAACCATGCCAGGTATAATAGTACACATGAAAATTGGTAAGCTCCCTAGGCCCCCTCCACACCCCACACAAACACACACACACACACACACATTTTCAGAAATGATTAAAAAACATTTGTGTTTTGAAAAATGTTGTCCCCTATTTGATTGATCATTCATTTTATTCATTTATACCCAAGTGCCAGGCCCTTCGTTGACTTGAGGTTTGATATTTCGAATCCCAGACTTGTTGCTCAAATGCTGGAAACTTACATTTGGGAAATTTGGACTTTTCATTTTAGACTAAAGTTTGACCTCCGTAACGCAAGAAAACAAGCTTAGATGTTACATCGCAGAGTAATAATCAACTTCTTGTGGGTCAGTGGGGCATTTGGGAGAAACAGCTCCCGCATCTTTTTATTTGCATGAGAAAATTATGACAAAAAGTGGTTTGAGGAACACCTTGAAAGTATATCTTCTTACCTCCAAACTCCAGTGATGCGTAAGTTTGGTGATGGGGCTCGGCGCCGGGATGGGTTGGGGCCCTCTCTTCGACCCAAATGGGAATTAAAAATGAAATTGAACCTTAACTTAAAAAGGCCCATCATTCGATACTTGATTCCTTTAAGCATATTCCGGCCCCTTATCATAGTTATAATCTGGCCCTTTTAATATGAGTGCCTCATCAGGCCATCGTGTAAAATATCATAAAGGTTGGCCAACCAGTACCAACAATTTTTTTAAAGGTCAATTATATGGACATTTCATTAACACTATTAGAAAAGAGAGTTGCAATTTTTGGAAAATAAAGATTCCCCAAATGATCATACCCCCTCCCCCTTCTAAAAAAAAAAAAGCAATCCATGGAATTGCTGATCTCATCACTTTAAGCATACAACATAGAGGGGGAAACAGCTAATACTAATAATAACTATTGGGGAAATGGTCCAAGGGGGTCACTAGCTCTTTGACCTTTGACTCCAGAGTTAACGGGACACAAGTTCATGTACCACGTGATAGGCCTACAAACACAGGAATGGTATAGGTCTCGAACTTTTGGAATTTAAAGTGGTACGAAAATTATACAAATTAGTGCAAAATTACCCCCTAAAATCACATATATGACTTTGCCCTCTGACTCTTAACCTAAATCACTTAAACAATTAAAATTTTTCACATTTATCGTACCCTACTGTATGACACCATTCATGTTCACGTCACACTTACCATTCTATAACTATAGGGGAGAATGGTGAAAATTGGATAATAGTTCTTTAACCTTTTGACCCAGTGTCTACGGGACACAAATTCATGGACCAACATAGGGTTGTTATAGGTCTTGTATGTTTTAGTTTCAAATGGTGCAAAATTTGCATCAAAAACTTATTTGACCTTTGACCCATGACCTTTTTTTGTTTTAATTTTAGTTGGAACGTTAAACCTTACACCTATGCAATTGTAAAGATACCAAGTAATTCCTTCAAAAGATACAGCCATCACCCAAAACTTGTTTAATTTGACCATTGACCTTTTGGCCTCAGAATTTACGAGTCTACGGGACACAAATTCATGTACCAACATAAAGTTGTTATAGGTCTTGAACTTTTTGAGTTTAAAATGGCGCAAAATTTTGCATAAAAAAATACTTATTTGACCTTTGACTTTTGACCTCTAAATTTTAATTTTTTGTTAGAATGTCACCCTACACCTATGCAATTTGTAAAGATACCAAGTATTTCCTTCAAAAGATACAGCCATCGCCAAAAACTTCTGTGACCTTTGATCTTTTGACCCCAGAGTTTACGAGACGCAAGTTCATATACCACAGTATCATGATACAAACATAAGATTGTTAAAGGTCTTGCACTTTCGGAATTTAATGTTGCACAAAAATGTACAAATTAATAGATAATTACCATTAATATCACATATTTGACCTCTGACCCATGACCTTAATCACTAAAACAACATCTGAAATTTTTCACATTTACCGTACCCTACTGTATGATACCATTTATGCCCACGTCACACTTATCATTCCATTACTGTAGGGGAAAATGGTGAAAAGTGGTCAATAGCTCTTTCACTTTTTGAGCCCAAAGTCCATGGGACACAAATTCATGTACCAAGGTATCATGGTACAACATAGGGTTGGTATAATCTTGTACTTTTTGAGTTTAAAATGGCGCAAAATTTTGCAAAAAAACAGTTATTTGACCTTTGACCCATGACCTTTGACCCCCAATGCAATTTGTAAAGATACCAAATAATTCCTTCAAAATATACAGCCATCACCAAAAACTTGTTTCATTTGACCTGTGACCTTTGTACCCCAAAACCTTAGAGAGGAAAGTTCCAAGCCAGGGGTACCAGTCCACCAGTTTTGGTTCATGAGTATTACAATTTTTGAGTTATAAGCGACACAAATTTAACTGTTGCATACGCACACAACCCCTCCCCCCTCACACACATACACGCACACATACACACACACACACACACACACGGGCAGACGCAAAAATCACAAAATGTTGTCTTGTTACAAAATCTTATGACCCTTAACCCCTAACAAGAAATCATCAGTTACCAAAAAATCTGCCATACTGCGGGTATGTTTTTCGGTTGGTGGGCTGCATGCACACCCCTACCAATTTTAGTATAAAGTGCCCCTCCCTTCCCAGGGGCATGTATGACTTCCCAAGTCATATACGAGTCCTACCTAATCTGTATATAGCATTGCTAATTAGTGAGAAGGCACTTTTGCAATTAAAAACAATAATACTAATAAGTGTGTGCATATTCTACAGTGACCAGTTCTTACACCTTTGTTGACAGTAATTGTTAGGAGCACTTTTCATTTTCAAAAGGGGCAGGAACAGTTGTTATTTTTCGGAAAGGGAGGGGGCACGTCTCCCCACCTTCCCCTTCCTCCTCCACCCCCACCCCCACCCTCAGCCTCGGCTCCTACACCGATATAGACGGTATCGGAACAACATCTGGAGCTGCTTGCACTGCTGATGAGATAATTTATGTGGTCTAGTTTTCTGGGTTGTGGCCCAGTTTCCCATTTGCGATCCCAATTCATAGACCTAGAACGTTGTGCGTCTGCTCACGAGGAGAGTGGCAGTTTTTGTAGCTAGTATCTGCTACAGTTTGGTGGGCGTTCAATAAAGGAGTTATGCCGAGTTCCCGGATGAATCATGTAAACAAACAAAAACAATCAAAGGTCTTTACTCAAGAGTAGAGAACGATGAACACTTATCATAACGTAGTGCCACCGTCGTTACTTGGCTCAAGCCGCTCAAAAAAAAAAAATCCGAAATTTCTTGAAGAGAAAAATGAGTGACAAGACAAACCAAGAAAGATCTTTGGCTTCTGAGAGAGAAGTTATGGATTGTATGTTATGTTTTCTTTGTAATATATATTAAAATGTTCATTTATACCATGTTAATTTTCCAGCGCTAAATAAACAAGTTAAACGTTTCATTTGTAACAGACCTATTGCGCAATTTTTGTTCTGGCTTTGTGTAGTCATTAATATTATTATAGCACACAGTATAGTTGACGTACGTGGGTTGTTATAGGCCTAGCTGGTAATGGCAGTATAATACAAGTTATAATTTCTGTTTCCGAGAATTCACACGTAGAAAATTGATGATTGAAAAAAAAAAACTTGCTTTTTGGATATTCGTATACCTGATGATACCAATTTAATTCTCGAGGTCGGAGAAACGTAACCATGTACTGGCTCAGTACGGTTTGGCTAAGTTGGAGGGGAAACTTTATCATTACAGTCAATGGGATATTTTTAATGAATACTTGTGTCGCCTTCGCCAGTCATTGAAAATGAATGGTTCTCATATATGTTGGAAACTAGTATCTAGTAATACACAACATTTGTGAAGAAAAAAAATTCTGTCCAGTATTTGTTGAAAACTGACAAAAAATAGGTTTCTTTCATTGACTGCAATGATAACTGACTGTTTGTTTTCCCCTTTGACTGAAGTTTAAGATCGTCAAAAAATCATTGTTACATCGCCGTGCACCACAACATTCCCGGATATCTGACCTAGAGAATAGTCTAAATAATAGTTTTTAATATATTTTTTCAAGAAAAAGATTTCCTAGATCTTTATCTATTTGGCACCATGGCGAGGTAAAATGTTTCTGATTCATGTTTGGTGGCCATCTTTCTTAATCACCGCACAATTGTGATTAATTATTCAACGTCCTCAAATAAGTTTTAGAATGTTACACTAAACTGCAGGTTCATTTTTCGCTGACATTTTTTTGTTCATTATAATTGTATTAATTAGTTTTAGTAAAAAAACAACTGCGAAAACAAATAAATAAAACATGAAGAAATGTTTAGATAATATAATTGTACTTTATAAGTATTATCTAAATTTTTTTCCTCAAATAAGTAAAACATATTACCCCTGCTAAAATATTGTAGCCCCAATAGCAGTGTTTTGAACTTTGACCGTACTTTAGAGAGCTTGTCAGACGATTTTTATGGAAAGAAAAGTAGTCCAGTAAATGCTTCGATAAAAGTAACTAAAATCACCGTAAAAACAGTATTTTGAAGACATAGATGGACTTCAAACATCATGAATAAGCATTGTGGGCGAAAAAAAAGGTAAAATGGTTTCGTTTTTTATAAAGATCTTAGAACTGAGATTTTCCTATGTTTTAACACAGCTCTTACAACAGCACATTAGGGTATAGGCTTTTGTGGTACCCTCATAGTCGTACTATAATCAATATGTAATTTTGTCACACAATTTTCATGCAAAGTGATCAAAATGATCATCGGGTACAAATGATGATCATCGGGTACAAATGATGCTTTCACACATTTTCTTGGTGTCATGAATACTTTATATTACATTTTAAGAAGCAATGTGCCAGTGGCAGAAAGTGACATTTACAAAGTTGCGAGAGCCTTAAAGTTTGAGGGCACCTCAGTTGTAAATTAGAGAAGAAGAAGAAGCAAAACAAACATTTTTACCTGCTTATGTTGGGGAACTGTAAACAGCTTACAAAAGTGGCAAAGCAATGTTCAATGATGTTTTTGTGGCCAACAAATGTATAACTTTATTGAAAAGGTGGTAGGGTGGAAGGAAAATTTGAGCAGAATGGCAGAAAATTGGGGAAGAGTGGAGGCAAACTTATTAGGGCATGGAGGAGCACCCCTCTGAAATAAGATAACTTACGGGCCTGAATGATTTACTCTGAAATATTCTCCCAGAAACCTAACTTCTGTCCTTACTATACTTTTCTTGTGTCTAAAATAGTTGTTTCTGATTATTACAGCTTTGCAACAAATTTCCGGCTTGCTGAACACCGGCCTGGATTCCGAAACCTTAAGCATAGTTACCAGACTTTGTGAACTTGGGGTAAATCCTGAAGCACTTGCCTCAGTTATTCGTGAATTGCGAAGAGAAATGGCAGCTTACAAGGTAGAGTAAAATACTATCCAACTTGTTTCAAACTATTTTCAACTTTATATTGGGTACAGGAACTTGAAGGAAAGCGACAACTAAAAATCTGTATCTGAAAATCTTGTTCTATATTAACCCTTACTCTACCAGGGCTTTGAAAAAAGCGAGCCCAGTTTTCGTAACTTTTTTTGATATGCATTTTTGTCAACTTTCCTTTCATTTTCTTTCATTACAAGTTTGGTTGAAATAGAAGCTAAGATATTTATCTTTTGAGTAATGAAAGCCAATTTAGGAAATATTGGACAAAAATATGCAAATTAAGCAATTCTCGGCCAAATTTGGTCAACAAATGGTCAATCTTGCAGAAGTATAACTTCTTGTCAATATTAAAAACAGAAATTTGTTTTACATGTTTAAAGTCTTTATGAAATTTCCTTTCCAGGGATACTAATCTATCATTTTTAGAAAGAAAGGAAAGATGAAAAAAACATCAAAAACGATAAAAGTCAAAAGACCCCTGAAAGCTGCAGCAGAAAAATAATTACGCAGCTTGCGTGCTAGCCATGTACATTTTTTCTGCACCATGAAGTCATTCAAATTGAAGAGGTGAAATATATTTCTCATACGAAGCATGTGCGATGTATGGTTTGGGTACATGATTTTTTGAAGAAAAAAACGGGTCAAAAATGGCAGAAATTCATGAAATTTTGAAGAAATTTCTCCAGAACAAAAGATTGCAGGTAGGGATTATAAAAATTAGACCAGAAACCAATGCCATCATGTCTTAGGACTTGCGTGTTTGATTTTAAAGCCAAAATGTGATCTTGAAGTTGTTTTAAGATTTAAAAGAAAGAAGAAAAAAATATTTTGTAATTTTTTTAGCAATTTTTGAGTTTTACCCTTTTTTTGATGTACTTTTTCTCAAAATGATGTAATACGACCCCTGTGAAAAAGGTCATTTTGTGAAAGAAATATCCGAGTACTTTAAAATGATACCAAGATTATTCCTATAGGACTGTGGTAAAGTCCCGATTTTATTTTGAGAAAAAGGTGGTTTGAAAACGGCGATACTATCGCCGCGTGGTAGAGTAAGGGTTAAGTAATATTTTAAAGGAATATTTCCTTAGATTTTCATTTACAGGTATACGACAGGGGACTATTACAGAAACAAATTGGTGTAAAATTCATGTGGAAGGGGTGCATTTCTGGGCAGACGTGATCTCCTTTGGGATGTGCCAGCATCTACAGTATGAGGACTGCAAATGTTGGTGGATTCTTACACAGTTCATGAAATATAAAAACGGAGATGAAGAAAACATCACAGGAATATTTCAAGTTCAACTATAGTGCAAAGTCTATTTCTTACTGTACGATATTTACAAGAGTTTTGAAAAGATACTATTCTGTTTTTAACAAGCTACATGGTGAAAATCCATCTTTACTTTATGGCCTCCTGAAAGTGTCTCTGAGAAATAATCTAAAATTCCTCCCACCCAAACATGTGGCTATTCTATAATATTAATTTGAGATAAAACAAAGAAGACCCTTCTTCTTCCTCTAAGGCCAGCTTACAGATTAAATGCTTACTACTATAATGAACATCTGAATATTGACTTCCTATCAACTGAATATCATATGGCGAAAGAGATTCAGAGTTTGGGGTGGATGTACCGCAAAAAGCATATCATGGAAATAGTGAAACATGATATGATTTTAGTAATTTAGTAGTTTTTGGCTGAGATTTGAGGGCATTTTTTTCTTTAGTCTCTAGAATATGCAAACACACTTTTAGTGCATGTGATGGAAAACGTGATACTATGGAAAACCTATGGTAATACAAAAGAAATCAAGTTGATGAAAATGAATTAAAATTCATCTTCAACAAACTCTGTCATAGTAGTTTCACTCATTTCCCCCAAAAATGCAACAAATATTAAATGTGTTTTTTGTAAAGTACGAAAGTGTTTTTGACATCAGTAAGACTTAAATTTCAAACACAATAATACCTGCCTTGAAAAAGTTGAACAAAATCCACCTATTTTACTTTAGGATTGGGGATGGGAAAGAGGTCATTTTCTCTCTGCTGCCCTACCCCATGGCGCCTAATATTGAACACACCTTTTATTAAAGGAATATTCCCATGGATTTTTGTAAAATTGTATTTGAAAGAGCATATTTTTAGAGCCATTTTGTTACAAAAATCAGGTTGATATCATATTCAGTTCAGGAGATAATGGACTTTTTAAAGATTTTCCAATTGCATTTTAAAGTTTTTGTACAGTATGAAGAATTCGTGTTTGATGATGTCATAGAGGCAATTTCATTGCAAATGTTTATGTATTTCTTTGAACATTAATTGGTTGTTTCTGTATGATTAGAAACAATTTTCCAAAAGTTGTTGAAATAGGGTATATTTGGCAATGTATATAAATACCTAACTTTCATCAATTTATTTTTCTAGCAGATTTTACTAATAAAAAAGGATGATAGATTTTAATGAAATACATCAACTTTGTGGGAGAATGTGTTGCTATGATGTCATACTGAGACTTTTCCTATTCGTTTATTGGCATTTTTTGTGAACGTTAAAATTTGAATGTCTCCTGATAGGAATAACATATCAACATGATTTTTGTACTAAATTGTTTCTAACATTTTTCTCTTTCTTATGAAAGGTTAAGAAAAAACATGGGAATATTCCATTAATATACTGTAATGGTAAGTCTGTTTTAATATTTCAAGATGACTTTATATTAGATTTTATTTTCTAAATAGAATTTCATTTTTTGCTCCCCAGGTAGCAGAACAAGAAAGTTAGAAATCTAAGATAGCTGAACAGTTGACAGGGCAAGGCTGGCTGTTAAGGGCCAACAGTGACAACCTTCTTCATCCACTGCTGCAGATATCAATTACTGGGAAAGCTTATGATGCTTGTTGCTTTGAGAGAATTGTTCTAAGTTTGCAGAAAGAACACTTAAACATGATTTTGTGGAACAGACTACAATAAATGTACTTCGCTCATGTCATACCTCCGTGGTGCAGTGGTTAGTGCTTTGTCCTCTCACCTGCATGCCCCGGGTTCGTATCCCGGTAGGTCTGCAACCAGTGAGTTCACAACTGGTTATCGAAGGACGTGGCCGTCTTGATGTAATGTCCAGCACTGGATGTCTTCAGGATGTTAAACCTTGCTATGCTATGCTATGCTATATAGGCCTATAAGACTCACAAACAGTACGTGCAGTTAGTCGGTTGGATGGAGTTGTCTTAAAAATACTAATAAGTTATTGAAAGTACAATGACCCAGAGAAAATACTTGATTGGGTCTTGGGAATAGCTTCTGAAAATGGATTGTGTAGAATTTTGTTCAAGGATTAGTTCAGTGGTTAAGCAAGTTTAATTTTATATGAAAGAGGAAATTAATGGAAACAAAATGGTGAAGATGTCACTAATCCAATTTATTATTCTGTTAGGGAGATTATAACAGTTTAAAGCTCTTGTCTTATGTGTGTGGAAATGACTGGTGTAGTAAGTCTACTAAGGTTGGCGCTTCATCCTCACATTCTTAATAATTGTTAATGTACTTTAAAAATAATTTATTCAACTTTTTTACTATTTGAATTATTTTTGCTCAAACTTTCTTCAGGTGCTACTTTATAATAACCTATACTAGATTCTGACATATCCGATGGTTTTGAATCCACAAAATCACAGGACAAAATATGATAGATAGAATACATAAAGACTGAGGAATCTGAGGCTGTGACATCACAACTACTGTAGTCTGATTTCAGTCATTTCTACACATGTGATATCGTTTAGGAATATGAAGTTTGAATGTTATCTTCACCATTTTGTTTCTTTTGAAGTCTTCGTTCATATAAGATGGACTTGCTTGACCCTTGAACTAATCCTTTAAAGGAATTCTATATGTCTGAGTTATGGCCACAAGTTTTAATGTTCTTCCAACTTAAGATGTTGAAAGAAAAGATAATCCATGAGCTTTAGTATCCTCTTTATTCTTGTCTATATTACACTTACTGTAAATTACACTCACTGTTATACTAAGAACTTGATTAGTGATGTACACTCACTGTTATACTAAGAACTTGATTAGTGATATGATGTCACGTCCTTCAAGCCATTTGGGCAATTAATTGAAGAAAGTTTATACAATGCACGGGGTTGGAATTATTCATAAAATTTCCCACGGTTTGGATAAAGGTGTCAAAAATCTTCCCAGGAAAAATTTGGACAGAAATAATATTAATGTAGTGAATTACATGGGGCAAGTTTTTAGAGCACATATTTACCACAAATACATACTGTTGTTTATTCAAGAAATATTTTAAAATATATATAAATATAAATATATTTATATAAAGGTTTCAAATTTCTATTTTTTTTTAATTTTCAACTGATTGATGTTTTTGTTCCCCATTTTCATGGATTTTATAACAATAAAAGGAGCACTAGACAGAAGAGGGACTAAGTTCACAGCTTTATTATCCACAACAGATCGATGAATTTCATGCTTCGCTGCCCACAGACGACGTGAGGGTTAAGGTCACGTGAATATTCATATTAACCAGAAAATTGCTATACCGTTGTCTGCTAGATAAGCATTTGATTTTTTGGGGACCCCTAAAAACACACCCTCAGCAAGCATGGTCTTCACCTCCCCATCTTGACCTTTTTTAATGTGACAATTGTTAAAAAAAACTGTAGATAGATAATACTTTAACTTGTTGTTTTGATGTTATTCTGCAGTGTACAGTGTATAGTATATTCACTAGCACAAATATAGTGTACGTGAAGCAATATCTTTTCTTAGAAGAAATGGTCTGTCAATCATTCTCAGTTAACCCTTACTCTACCAGCACTTTTTTGAAAATGCGCTCAGGAGGCGGGCCAAAGACGGGCACCCAAAACGGCGATAATATCGCGGTAGAGTAAGGGTTAATCAAGGCGTGATTATTGAAGGGTCCTCTGTCTTCCAGGCAGAAAAGTCGGGCCCCTTTCGCTCTCGACCCGCTGGGCCGCCCACCGATCATGCTGCCTATATTTTCGGGTTGGCGATATGTCGGTTGATTAACCCTTACTCTACCAGCACTTTTTTGAAAATGCGCTCAGGAGGCGGGGCCAAAGACGGGGCACCCAAAACGGCGATAATATCGCCGCGTGGTAGAGTAAGGGTTAATGCACATATCACCTCAGGCATATGATACACAGTTATTTTATCACCAGTTTGAAAGCAAACTTCTCCCACTAAGACACCTAATATGGATGAGTGATTTCAATCACAAAAAGGCTTGATTATTCAGCACTGGCTTTCTGTATTCTTATACACACAAATAACCATGGGTTACATGGCTGGGGTGTGCATGGGAATTACAGATAACAATCATTGTTTGGAGTGGAAACACAATACACTGAACAGGAAGTCGGGTTGGTAATTGTCATACCCGAGTTTTCAGATAAAACTCGGGTGTCGGGTATGGTTAGGCTTAAGGAGAAATTTTCAGCATATAGTCAAACCCTACAAGCTCAGAGCAAAAATTGTGAGGTTTCCACTATTTTTGTGCAACTGAGCCCCAAATTCCAAACAGCATGATTGAAGGATTATTTCCTGAAAATTGAAGGATTTGCGATTAGTAGCAACGTAAACATTTTGTCGAACTTGGGTTAAATTTGGCAATATTTCCCAAAAATTGAAGGAAGTTTCCTGAAAATAGAAGGATTTCCGACTAGCAGCAATGTAAACATTTTGTCAAATTATTGGGAATTTTTATAAAATTTGGAAATATTTCACAAAATTTGAAGGAAGTTTCCGAGTGACTAAAAATATTCCTAAAAATGAAGGAAATTTCCCGAAAATTGAACACAATTATCCCCAAATCAAAGACACTTCTCCAAAATGAAGGAAATTTCGAAAACTTGAAGAAAATTGCCCGGAAATGAAAGAAAATTCCAGCTGGACACAGATGGTTCCAGCTGGACACAGATGGTTCCAGCTGGACACAGATGGTTCCAGCTGGACACAGATGGTTCCAGCTGGACACAGATGGTTCCAGCTGGACACAGATGGTTCCAGCTGGACACAGATGGTTCCAGCTGGACACAGATGGTTCCAGCTGGACACAGATGGTTCCAGCTGGACACAGATGGTTCCAGCTGGACACAGATGGTTCCAGCTGGACACAGATGGTTCCCGCTGGACACAGATGGCTCCAGCTGGACACAGATAGCTCCAGCTGGACACAGATGGCTCCAGCTGGACACGGATGGTTCCAGCTGGACACGGATGGTTCCAGCTGAACACAGATGGTTCCAGCTGGACACAGATGGTTCCAGCTGGACACAGATGGCTCCCGTTGGACACAGATGGTTCCAGCTGGACACAGATGGCTCCAGCTGGACACAGATGGTTCCAGCTGGACACAGATGGCTCCAGCTGGACACAGATGGCTCCAGCTGGACACAGATGGTTCCAGCTGGACACAGATGGCTCCAGCTGGACACAGATGGCTCCAGCTGGACACAGATGTTCCAGCTGGACACAGATGTTCCAGCTGGACACAGAGTACGAAGTATCCAATTATACTATGCTTTTACCATACCATGCACTTCAAAATTTCCAAAGAGACTGAAAAAATGATCGCATAAAAAGCCAACGCCTTTTAATATTAGACATTGGCGAACCCTTTTTATGGAGGACTTTCATTTGTTTAAACTTGCCAACGTTGCGGGGAAGAACACGATTGAAAACGTGAGGGCCACAACAAACATCTGTATACTTTTACTGTCCCACTTAAACAAGCACAAAAGCGAGGGGAAAAACAAAAACACAAGCAAACAAAACAAACTGTAGACCACCGCCAACCAAAGGGCGGCATCCACTGTTTAGTACTAGGACAAAACACTAAAGATTGCAAATAAGTTTACCGTTAACAATGGAAAGCAATAAAACCGCGGTGTTCCCAAAAGGCGACAAACTTTCCCTCCCCTTAACGATAAAAATCAGCACTAGGAGAGTTGTTAATAAAACAAAGGACCGTATCAGAGGTGGCGGGATTATTTTCAAAGAGTGCTTTATTACCATTAAGCCAGATGCAACGCTTGATAATATTCACGATGACAAACTGCCTCTCGCCAATCAGTCACAACTGAATGAGAAAAAATGTAAATGATGAGCAAGAGTATGAGATATCTTTATATTGATTTATTTTCTTAGTTTCATAAGGAATGGGGAAATAAATAAAAATTTAGCACAAATGATTTAAACAAAATATTAAGAGCACAAATTGACACTGGACCAATCATATAAATTATCAAATTAAAGATCTTTTGCAGTTGTCAATCTCTATTTCTGCATAAACATTTCTTTATGTCAATAAATGTGACTCCGCCCATCATATTATTGATATTTTGTCCAGTTGGAAGACATCATTTCCAGCTGGAGATTATAAATCCCAGCTGGGGATTTTCATCTGAAAAAAACAACATCCCAGCTGGAACCAGTTAAGAATCTTAGTTGGTTCCAACTGGAATTTATCATTTCCAGCTGATATTTTGGCGGGAAATCCCCATGGAAATTATATTACACCATTCCCTCTCTTTTCTAAAACCAACTGGGTCAATTTCCGCTCTTATCTTTCTTCATCTACCTGGCTGAAATACCCTACTTTTTGCCCCGGGATTTCAATTCAGGTCACAAAATTATAATAGGGTGTTGTCAGCTGGAAAATCCTCCTTTGTCTATAACATCCAAGCACACTTCCAGCTGTCCTCCAAGCCCTTAAACGATCCAGATATTGGGAATCTTAGCTGTTCGGTTTCCCGTCCTAATAGTTCATTTTCTCTTACATCAATCGTAACATTCCTTCTCTTGCTCTCAACTGGGATCCTGGGAGAGTCCAAAGGATTGTTAAAGCCCAGAGGTTCCTATGGTCCATATCCATGGTGTGCCTGTTCCACACTCCTTTAAGATAATCAAATGGGTGTGCGAAATGATCAGTATGACCACGCACGTGTGAGCCGGAAATTCACACGTGCAACCATAAACCAATACTCTAATCTGAATGGTCAATAATTTATCCATTGACTATGTGCTCTGCATGAAAATCGTAGCCTTAAACAAGGCGGAAAACTCTGACTGAATATAGCGGAACATTGGCGTCGACAGAGATTTCGTTTGGGGACACAGCAGGTCAGAGGGAAAAAATAAGGGGAGAGGCACTATGAAAGTGCCGCCAAAGGGCCCTTTGTGGAGTCCAGGGGCGAAGCCTTGGTAAGGGCCTACTGGGGCAAAGTCCCAGGAAGCTCTGAGATTTTTTTTTGATGACCCAACACATGATAAAAGGAAGAAAATATTGGTTTCACAGCAAACGTCAACTCAGAAAAACATTTTGATTACCATTTCTAATCAGGCAGAAAAGCAACTTCCCAGAAAACTGAGATAATTTGGGTCAAAAGAGCTAAATTTATGGTTTTGATGACCCAAAATAAGCATTTGGGTTGCAATTTCTAAACAAGCCGAAAAGAAATTTCCCTGTGGAATATTGAGATAATTTGGACAATTAACGTACAACATCCAGGCATCCAGGGGTGAAGCATTAAAATAGCTTAAAAGCTGAATGAAAATCACACTATTTTGATTTCTATAACGGCTAACGTTAAAATCAACTCATCTATGTCAAATGAGGAGGTGCAGAAGAAATTTCCTCTTAAAATTAAGAAAATTTGAGTAAAGATTCACGATGATTGGATATTTGAGTCAAATAGCTCTGCAAAGGTCGCAAAAATAAAAAAAAATAAAAATAAAAAATGTCATCTGCATGTTTTGATGGTTGTTTCCACAAATTTTCTTTCTTGACAAAAATGAAATGAAATTTCGTAAGAAAAAGGTGCTCTTTTTTAGCCAAAACTCTCTTTTCCCTCTTAGAATGTTGAGCCCGTATACGGTCTGCTGACATGTGATAGCCTAGATGTATCAAGTCTTCCGCGCAACTTACTGTGAACTATAAAGCCTAGCTGGCACTAACCCACGGTGCATCTGCATCTATTTCTGGTAATTTGTTTTGCAATAAATGGTGAAAGCTGCAAAGCAACAAATCTTTCAAAACACTGAACAAAATGTGGTTTTAGAATATGAAATAATCAATTATTAGGACGTCCTATGAATTTGAGAATAATAGGAAAAAAAGAATGAAAAATGTTTGAAATTAAAGTCATCTGTTAAACATTTTAATGCCGGTTTTTCATTTGGGTCACGCGGGAAGAGGGGAGCAGAATATTGGGGGAACGTTCCCTCATGCCCCCTTAGCGACGCCACTCGCAGAACAAGATATTGAAAAAGTTTCTTCACAATTGTGTTTGTCGTTGTGCCCCAAATCACGGTTGACTTGTCTGATCACTGAATTAAATCATTTCAAAGATTCGTCAGATGCATTAGTGCCCATCATGTTTATAATGATGCTTTATATTATTTTTTTTGAGAAGGGGAAGGTGGAGGGGAAGGGGGAGAGATATACGGGATCGGAAACGCCGTTGATTCCCGGCAGCCCGAGGCCCCCAAAATATCTCAATCCATCTCTAGTGGAGGGAAAAAATCACCATGATTATGTGAAATTTCGTGAAATTGACATAATGTTACGCAAAAAAAAAAAAAAAGATATCCCGATGGCATTACTTTTTGAAGGGTTAGGCCTATTTGTCAGGCTGGGCCTGATAATTAGTCTCAAAATGCCTGTTTTATCAGGCCCGGTCTGACGTATAAGGATTATAAGAGTTTTTATCTCTTAGACCAGCAACTTTAACACTAACCCTAACCCTGGGCTCAGTGGCGCAACTAGAGGCGGGGAAAATTTAGCGTTTGGGGCCCCATAACAAAATATCGCAGTGTTATTTCAAATCTCTTACAAATAGCTACTTACAACTGATTCATATGTACGGCTGAGCCTGACAAATAGCTACTTCGCTTTTAAAGTGCAATATTCTACTTGTAAGGGGAACTAGGAACCAACTTCACACACCCTAATTGTAACCAGATCCACAATTGTGTGCAACAACAATACAGGCTAATTGATGAATGCCACCACAAGATTTGGCCTGGCCTAGCAACACAGGAAGCGGAAGTACGCTAATAAACGTCAAATTTTTTCTCCACAACTAGCTATAGCAAATTTAAGTCAAAACGGTGAAGCCCTGGCGGTAAAAGTGATCATTTTCATATACTAAAGCGCCTTGTAAGTTATGGTTTGTAACGTAGGTCCTAGATAGAAATAAAACCTTCAATAGTTGTCAATCATTGAGCAGAAAACGTAAATGTTTACGTTATATTTAAATAAGCCAATTTTGCGACAGTTCTATTCTTGATGGACCGAGACCTATGTTTTGGAGTAGGCGTAATTATACTTTATACTAAATTATAGAATGCAGGTTCACTTTCTGAAAATACCCCCGACTCACGAACTTCCGAGGTGAATGGTAAAATCTTATAAACAGGTCATTCTGGAGGTCGGACATCCGGGAATGTTGTGGTGCACGGCGACGTAACAATGCTTTTTTGACGATCCCAAACTTCACTCAAAGGGGAAAACAAATAGGCCTAGCCTAGACCTAGTCAGTTATCATTGCAGTTAATAGGAGTACAAATTATTTTTTGTCATTTTTCAACAAATACTAGACCGAATTGATTTTTCTTCATATATGTTGTGAACTTGTGTATTAGAATTTAGATAATAGTTTCCAACATGAGTACCATTAATTTTCATTGACTGGCTGAGGCGACACAAGTATTCATAAAAATTATCCCATTGACTGTAATGATAAAGTGCCCTCCAACTTGCCAAAATTGTACTGAGCCTGTACACGGTAACGTTGACTCTGACCTTGAGAATAATCCAATCACTTAAGCCTCCCATGCTGTAGCCTATGCAGGTGTATATGGAACTTCTAGGGTACAAGTAATACAGGCTCACTTGGAAGTATGCACCTGGCAGCCGGCAGCGAAGTCACGCTCCATTGACACAATTATCATCATACATGAATATGCATCGTTCTTTGATTAAGATTAGTAGGCCTCAATCCGCGCCTCCCAGTCGGATAGGCCTATGCCATAGTTTTGATTTTAATTTAAAATATGTCAAAAAATTTCCAACATGAATATGCATCATTTCTTAATTAAGATAGAAGGCTTACAATCCACGCGACTTTCTGCCCAGCCGGGTATAGCCAGGGATACTGTATTGGAGCCGTGTGATTAAACCAGGGAGTTGTTATTTGTACTTCTTTATAATTTGTAAAGATTAAATCATTTACATCGGAAGTTCGCCAGTCGGGGGGTATTTTTGGAGAGTGAACCTCCATTCTATAGTTACCACCTCAATAGCCTTAAGTCCAAATTTTCAAACTATGACATATGGGATATCCCCGGCCTTTGTTGTAATATCCCACGGTTACGAGGAATGTCATTATAGCAAGTTTGATTAATTACAACGATGCATATTAATTCATGTTGGAAGAACTTCTAAATAATTTTTTTTTTATTTTTATTTTTTTACTCATACTTTTTATGCTCGGTTGGCGTTCATGTCCTCTTGAAGGATTTTTGCCGACTTGACCGTTTCAGATTCAGATTCAGATAATCTTAACTGTACTAGGCCCTATGGCCCATTGGATTTCTTCAGCTTGTGTTGCAAAGTCACACGGTCACAAGGATTCTTACTAACGTTAAGTTAGATTTAAGAACAATGCATATGCATGTATGATAATGAGGTCAATGGAGTGTGGCTTTGCTGCCAGCAGTGGCGCAGCCAGGTGTATGCTTCGATGTGAACCTGTGTTCTATAGTTGCACTCTTGTTTTTAACATTGCAGTTTTTTTCATTATTGATTTTTGGCATTAGTTATAATTATGACCTCATATCCAATGCGTAATTTGCATCTCATTATGTGAACTAAACATCGTCAACATACATGTAGGCTATGTGTCAACAATAGGCAGACTGTAATTTTACACATAAAAAGTACACAAAAACTGCTCATTTCCATGATATATTTCATAACTCAAAATATCCTCAGGATTACAAATTCACGAATAAGTTCACAAGATATATGTTAACGTGTCATGATTATCTGAGGTATCAGCGAAAAACCCACCCATGCTCTCTCAGAAGTATTCTCCACCAACTGTTTTTGTTGGATGGACCAAACATTTTGCTAGGACCATGATAATTGACCAATCACAGTCCTAGTTACCTGACCCTATTTCATATTAATTTATGCAAAAGAGTTAAAATTCTTCTCATTGCTCAGAAGTCAGAAACTGCCAAATCAACAAGATCAGGTGGATGGCAAAATTCTGCACATTAGCACAATTTTGATTGATGCTTTTTACAAAACTATTATTTATTCTAAGAAGACAAATCAAAGAGTTCTTGAGCAATTTCCTACTTATGATAAGATGACATACATATAACCAATAGTGGTAATATTCTCTGTTTGAAAGAAATACATGAAAAACACTGATTGCAGGTTATGGGAAAGGACTGTACTAAGCAGCTTTTAATAAACAAAACATAAAATATGATGTCATTATGACAGTGAAAATAGTTTATAAACCCATTATCCACTCCCTGGTCCATCAGCCCTTAGCCCAGATTAAATTGCACTTCAGTTGTGGAAGGTTTCCCAGGTAATCGTAAAATGATGATAAGAGGGACACACAAGAATACCTTATGTCCCTTCATAATGATCTTAAAGAAATATAGGAGCGAGACTCCATGAGACATTATGTCTTGAATCGGAGTGACTGGTTTGTCATAAAAAAATTTTACGACATGGTTAATGACACGGCCGCCATGTCTATAATTGAAATAAAAATGTAACTGACCCAGCAGTTGTTGACCAATCAGCAATCTGGATAATGTAATGATTGTGGCACAAAGTAAATGCTCTGCATGTGCACTACATGTGAAATTTACGTACTGTTTAGATCTTGCCACACTCGACTCCTGGTCTACAAAACATTACTGGTTTTTGTCATAGATTATGTTGCATTCTACTAACTGTCTTAATTCTTAAGGTGTCCCAATGACTGGATGATAACATACGTGTAATGTTAATTGGTTTGTGACACTGCTTTGACTGGACTCAATCATCAATGGAAGTATGCTACACTAACGAGTAACGTTAGGCTTACTGTACTCAACTAATGTTATACTATTATAGCACACAGGTCAATGTTAGGCTTACTGTACTCAACTAATGTTATACTATTATAGCACACAGGTCAATGTTAGGCTTACTGTACTCAACTAATGTTATACTATTATAGCACACAGGTCAATGTTAGGCTTACTGTACTTAACTAATGTTATACTATTATAGCACACAGGTCAATGTTAGGCTTACTGTACTCAACTAATGTTATACTTTTATAGCACACAGGTCAATGTTAGACTTACTGTACTCAACTAATGCTATACTATTATAGCACACAGATCAATGTTAGGCTTACTGTACTCAACTAATGTTATACTTTTATAGCACACAGGTCAATGTTAGGCTTACTGTACTCAACTAATGTTATACTATTATAGCACACAGGGCCGTAGTTCTCATCTGGGAAGTGGGGGAGGGGGAGGGGGAACAAGAGGCAAATTTCCCCCCCAAAATGTACTGATTTTTTTATAATTCTGCTAAAAAGTGGGGACATGTCCCCCGTGTCCCTCTATGAATTATGACCTTGATAGCACAGTCACATTTCTATGGCCCTATGACCTAACTAACACACCCTTCCACCTATCTTAGTCGGGCAGAAATGTAAAATGTCTGGATCTGGATCCCATGATAGTCTCTTGCACACAGTATTAATTAAGAGTTAGGTAAAAGAGTGGGCTTGCCTGAAGGCGTTTTTTGTCCCAATTTGCTGCAAATCATGTACTGAGGCTATGACATCTGAGCTATGATATACGCAAAATATGATCAACTTTTTTGTGTAGATTTTTTTAGTGTACAAGAATATGATCCGCCAAGTTTTTATTGAATTAACACAATAATAATAATAATGATCATAATTCATAGGGCGAACAACAGATATATATATATATATATATATATATATGTATATATTATATATATATATATGACATGGGAGCAGGCCATATTGACCATAGTTTTGGATGAAATTTTAAGGTAGGCCTTCCTGGCCTGCTGCCTGGTTCATAGTTTGCAATGAAATGCTACAAACCTGGCCGCCTGGTCCATAGTTTTAAACGAAATGCTATAGACCAGGCAGCTGGGTCTATAGTTTTGAGTGAAATGCTACAGACCTGGCTGCTATAGACCAGGCAGCCGGGTCGATAGTTTTGAGTGAAATGCTACAGACCTGGCTGCTATAGACCAGGCAGCCGGGTCTATAGTTTTGAGTGAAATGCTACAGACCTGGCTGCTATAGACCAGGCAGACGGGTCTATAGTTTTAAGTGAAATGCTTTAGACCAGGTAGTCGGGTCTATAGTTTCAACCGAAATGTTTTAGGCCCGACTGCTGGGTCTATAAGCGCGACCTTTTTTCTAGGTTAGGCCTAGTACTCCCTGTAATACCATCGGACTGATGCCAGTCGTCTTAGTACAGCTGTCGTTAGTAATGGCTGGCCATCCGAGGGTACTACAAAAGCCTATATAGGAAAATATCAGTTTTAAGATCTTTATGAAAACGAATTCATTCTAGCTGTTTTTTTGCCAACAATGCGTTATCATGATGTTTGAAACCCATTCATGTCTTCAAAAACTGTTTTTATGGTGATTTTAGTCACTTTTATTAAAGCATTTACTGGGCTATTTTTCTTTGTGTAAAAATTGACTGATGAGCTCTCAAAAGCAGGGTCAAAGTTCAAAACATTGCTATCAGGGCTATTGCATTTTTTAGTAGGGGTAATACATGTATGTTTTAGATTCATTTTGGAAAAAAATATTAAGATATTACTAACAAAGTATGTATCATCTAAACATTTCTTGATGTTTTATTTTTTTGTTTTTGCACCCAGTTTTTTTAACTAAAACTATTTGTGTAAAAAAATTGTTGTCAGCAAAAATCAACCTGCACTTTAGTGGAACATTCTAAAACTTATTTGTGGAGGTTTAAAATAGTTAAAAATAAACGTAAGTGTTTAAGAAAAATGTTGACCAAAACATGAAACAGAACTTTATCCCATTATGGTGCCAAATAGGTACAGATTTAGGATAAGTTTTTTTAGAAAAGTGTATTATTTAGACTAATTGGTATAAGAATATCCAAAAAGTTTACATTTTTATTCATCAATTTTCTACAATGTATGAATTTTCAAAAACATGGAAATTGTATACCAGCTACTGTATAACAACCCTCGTGCAGAAAATCCAACAGTAATCCCAATGTCAACACATACTGAGGGATGTGTATAATAACTACGCTAGGCTTAAACTGTAATGTTTGGTTTAGATATAACAAACCAGTCATTTAATCGTGCACGATGCAAATGTTTGTCAATAATTTCATAGTAATGAGATTGGGATATTTTTTTTTGTTTGGGGGGGGGTTCAGCAGGATTAGAATTCTGGCTGTGGAGGGGGCTTCAGTAGGATTAGGATTCCAGTGAGGGTGGGTTCAGTGTGATTGGAATATTGGGGAGGATTTAGATTCTGGAAGGGGGTTCAGTGTCACTAACCTTCCCCTTCCCAACCCCCCATACACATACTTTCTGGAACTGTGCATTGTGTAAATACAAAGGACTGATGTGTTACTTTTAAACCAATTTTGGAGCAATCAACAGCCGCGTAATTTTTTTAGCAATTATCAAGTGGGATGTAAATTATTTTTTGGATGAAATTGGATGTGAAAGGTATATATCTCAGGCATATATCTAGCATCGAAGTATGGGAAGGGAGGAGGGAGGGGGGGGGGGACTGGTGTGTTTTTGTAAATTACAAAATTCCACGATGATCTTATTGAACTTAAAATTAAGTGCCCCTATGGTTGTAATTTGATATGACGGTCACATGTACATGTACCTCCGATGTGAACTCACTAATTACTGTTGTTTACTGATTTATAGCCTGTCAGTAGAGAATGTCTCAATGATAACATACATATAATTGGCTTACAAGTGACATAGGCTTAACAGTCCTTACTCATTGAAATTATTTCCAAGTTTAGTATTCAATTTACTGCATGCCCTTCACTTCTCTTCTGTAGTCTCTGTAATCCCACAAGATGTGACACATTTTAATCCCTTCACTTCTCTTCTGTAGTCTCTGTAATCTCACAAGATGTGACACATTTTAATCCCTTCACTTCTCTTCTGTAGTCTCTGTAATCCCACAAGATGTGACACATTTTAATCCCTTCACTTCTCTTCTGTAGTCTCTGTAATCCCACAAGATGTGACACATTTTAATCCCTTCACTTCTCTTCTGTAGTCTCTGTAATCCCACAAGATGTGACACATTTTAATCCATTTACTTCTATTCGTTATCTCTGTAATCCCCACAAGATGTGACACATTTTAATCCCTTCACTTCTCTTCTGTAGTCTCTGTAATTTCACAAGATGTGACACATTTTAATCCCTTCACTTCTCTTCTGTAGTCTCTGTAATCCCACAAGATGTGACACATTTTAATCCCTTCACTTCTCTTCTGTAGTCTCTGTAATCCCACAAGATGTGACACATTTAATCCCTTCACTTCTATTCTGTAGTCTCTGTAATCCCACAAGATGTGACACATTTTAATCCCTTCACTTCTCTTCTGTAGTCTCTGTAATCCCACAAGATGTGACACATTTTAATCCCTTCACTTCTATTCTGTAGTCTCTGTAATCCCACAAGATGTGACACATTTTAATCCCTTCACTTCTCTTCTGTAGTCTCTGTAATTTCACAAGATGTGACACATTTAATCCCTTCACTTCTATTCTGTAGTCTCTGTAATCCCACAAGATGTGACACATTTTAATCCCTTCACTTCTCTTCTGTAGTCTCTGTAATCCCACAAGATGTGACACATTTTAATCCCTTCACTTCTCTTCTGTAGTCTCTGTAATCCCACAAGATGTGACATATTTTAATCCCTTCACTTCTATTCTGTAGTCCCTGTAATCCCACAAGATGTGACACATTTTAATCCCTTCACTTCTCTTCTGTAGTCTCTGTAATCCCACAAGATGTGACACATTTTAATCCCTTCACTTCTATTCTGTAGTCTCTGTAATCCCACAAGATGTGACACATTTTAATCCCTTCACTTCTCTTCTGTAATCCCACAAGATGTGACACATTTTAATCCCTTCACTTCTCTTCTGTAGTCTCTGTAATCCCACAAGATGTGACACATTTTAATCCGAGGAATGAAGACAAATTTGGAGAAATACTTTCATTGGTCATCAGCTCTGAATGGAGTCATATGATTTATTGTCATCCTTGGGGAAAGGAGCTGCAGGGACTGTTTTCCTAGTTAGACATAGAGAAACCAAAAGGTACTGTATGGAAACATTGGTAAAATCTGTTTTGTAACTTTCTTGTAAAATAACTTTTAATTCTTTATCAAAATAATGGAAAATTTAAGATTTTTCGATGATTTGAGAAATGTTGTTTAAATATTTATCACTGAAGAAATTATTGTAAGATTTACATGTATGTGTTCAAAATAAGATTTGGATGATTTGTGACCCGCTGAAATGTGACCTAGAGGTGTTGTACATATACAGAAGTATGATGCAGTATATGACAGGATATTTACAATTTTTTAATGTATTTTTATAAAATGAAAAATATAAACGATTAAGATATACGTGCAGATGAGCAAAAAAAGTTCCCTTGTCATAAAAACTAAATGACAAATGTTTCCAATAATTTAGAAAGAGGCAATTAGATTTAAAAGAAATACATGGGATCTGCAATTATGACATAACAATGTACACTGCAAGATTACATTCAACACATTGGTGGAATGGGGGAAATGACCCCTAATTATGACATCACAGTGTACAGTACCACTGCGAGGTTACTTTTAACGCACTGGTGAAATGGGGAAATAAACCCTAATTTAAAGGTCTATGGACATGGTCTGCAATTATGACATCACAATGTACACCACACTAGTGGAATGGGGGAAATAACCCCTAATTGTGACATCACAATGTACACTGCAAGGTTACATTCAACACGCTGGTGGAATGGGGGAAATGACCCCTAATTATGACATCACAGTGTACACTGCAAGGTTACATTCAACACGCTGGTGGAATGGTGGAAATAACCCCTAATTTAAAGGGCTATGGAGATGTAGAGACAACATCACCTGAATATAAAGTAGCATAGAAATGATTAACAATTGGGTAAATACTGACCATTTTACAGCAATATCAAATCTCAGTCATCGATATGCAAATGTTATGCAAATTTTGTGATACATTATATGGGCGACCTTGGTAATTTCTTTTGTATATCTTGTTTTTTAAATGTGAATCATAAATCTTTAAAGTTGAGGAAGCAAAATTTGCTATGCCTCAAGAAATTTCTAGCTAAAAACCCCATCGTTTTCATTGACTAAGATTTCGGAAAGAAATTGAAAGAAATTACATCAGGATTTTGAGCTGCCTGCCCAGTCATACGTCACAAATTTTGCATGAATTAAAAAAAAACTGATCAAATTTTGATTAGTCATAAGTAAACAACCAAAAGTGCTACTTTCAAAATTCAAAAACTATTGAAACTTTGATAAGTCATAACTAAAAAATTCAACATCTGATTAAACTTTGATTATTCATAACTAAAAAAGCAAAAGTGCTACTTTTAAAATTCAAAACTGATCAAACTTTGATTAGTTATAACTAAAAAGCAAAAGTGCTACTTTTAAAATATAAAACTGATCAAATCTTGATTAGTCATAACTAAACAAAGCAAAAGTGCTACTTTTAAAATATAAAACTGATCAAATCTTGATTAGTCATAACTAAAAAAAGCAAAAGTGCTACTTTTAAAATATAAAACTGATCAAACTTTGATTAGTCATAACTAAAAAGCAAAAGTGCTACTTTCAAAATTCAAAACTGATCAAACTTTGATTAGTTATAACTAAAGAAAGCAAAAGTGCTACTTTTAAAATATAAAACTGATCAAATCTTGATTAGTCATTACTAAACAAAGCTAAAGTGCTACTTTTAAAATATAAAACTGATCAAATCTTGATTAGTCATAACTAAACAAAGCTAAAGTGCTACTTTTAAAATATAAAACTGATCAAACTTTGATTAGTCATAACTAAAAAAGCAAAAGTGCTACTTTCAAAATTCAAAACTGATCAAACTTTGATTAGTTATAACTAAAGAAAGCAAAAGTGCTACTTTTGAAATATAAAACTGATCAAATCTTGATTAGTCATTACTAAACAAAGCTAAAGTGTTACTTTTAAAATATAAAACTGATCAAATCTTGATTAGTCATAACTAAACAAAGCAAAAGTGCTACTTTTAAAATATAAAACTGATCAAACTTTGATTAGTCATAACTAAAAAAGCAAAAGTGCTACTTTCAAAATTCAAAACTGATCAAACTTTGATTAGTTATAACTAAAAAAGCAAAAGTGCTACTTTTAAAATATAAAACTGATCAAATCTTGATTAGTCATAACTAAACAAAGCAAAAGTGCTACTTTTAAAATATAAAACTGATCAAACTTTGAGTAGTCATAAATAAACAAAGCAAAAGTGCTACTTTTAAATTTCAAAAACTGATCTGCTCAGATTTTGATACTCTTTCAACCAGTTTAGAAATTATCTAATTGTTTAGAAAACATGTCCGTAGACCTTTAAGCGGAAAAAGATCTTAACGTGATTTTCTTACAATATGTTTCTTTGCTTGTCCTCTATCATATATACATAAATGAAAATTCATGGGAATACCCTTAAAAATATAAAGATGATAAATTGTGGCGTCTCCTTGTAATGTAGGTTGTTTGCCTTGAAGAAGATTCAGCTGGATGAAACAAAGAAATCAAGGACCAAGGATGCAGTGGAGAAGGAGGCAAGGTAAGTTTAAAGGAATATTCCCATGTTTTTAATGGAATATTCCCATGTTTTTAAAGGAATATTCCCATGTTTTTAATAGAATATTCCCATGTTTTTAAAGGAATATTCCCATCTTCTTAATGGAATATTCCAATGTTTTTATTGGAATACTCCCATGATTTTGAATTGATATTCCCATGTATTTATTGGAATATTCTTATGTTTTAAATGGAATATTCTAATGTTTTTAATGGAATGCTCCCAAGATTTTACAGGAATATTCCCATGTATTTAATGGAATATTCCCATTTTTAATGGAATATTTCCATGTTTTTAATGAAATATTTCCATGTTTTTAATGGAATATTTCCATATTTTTAAAGGAATATTTTCATGGTTTTCGTAACCAGTCATAAGAAAGAGAAAAGATATAAGAAACAATTTAGTACAAAAATCTTATTGATATGTTATTCCTACCAGGAGATATTCTAATTTTAAGGTTCACAAAAAATGCCAATAAACGAATAGGAAAAGGCTCAGTATGGCATCACAGCAACACATTCTCCCACAAAGTTGATGTATTTCATTAAATTTATAACCTTATTTTATTAGTAAAACCTGCTAGAAAAATAGATTGATGAAAGTTAGGTATTTATATACATTGCCAAATATACCCTATTTCAATAAGTTTTGGAAAATTGTTTCTAATCATACAGAAACAACCAATTAACGTTCAAAGAAATACATAAACATTTGCAATGGAATTGTCTCAATGACATCATCAAAAACAAATTCATCATACTGTACAAAAACTTTAAAATGCAATTGGGAAATCTTTAAAAATCCATATCTCCTGAACGGAATTCAACTTGTACCAATTTTTATACCAAATTGGCTCTAAAAGTATGTTCTCTCAAATAAAATTTGGTAAAAAAACTATGGGAATATTCCTTTAAGTGTAGTCTACAGTAGTTTCTGGTTACTGACTCCAATATCCAGCCCCCAGATGTGAACCTTCTCCAAGGTCACTGGAACTTTCTCAACCGGTTCCACACTGATGTGGGGCCCTGCTGCACATGTGGGAACATGCCACATCACCACCGTGGCGAACCCCAGACAATACACCACATGGTGGACAACTGCCCATTCCCGTGTCTTAATGGTGGCATCACAGTTCTTCGTCATGCTGAGGACCTGGCAGTCAACTGACTTACACACTTTACTAAGAGATCGCCATAGCATATGACATCATCATCACAGTATCTTTTGTCATATACTATTATGTATGCATTACTGTATTATGTATGCATATATATTATGTATGCATTACTGTATTATGTATGCATTACTGTATTATGTATGCATTACTATATGCATTACTGTATTATGTATGCATTACTGTATTATGTATGCATTACTGTATGTATTATTATGCATTACTTGTATTATGTATGCATTACTGTATTATGTATGCATTACTGTATTATGTATGCATTACTGTATTATGTATGCATTACTGTATTATGTATGCATTACTGTATTATGTATGCATTACTGTATTATGTATGCATTACTGTATTATGTATGCATTACTGTATTATGTATGCATTACTGTATTATGTATGCATTACTGTATTATGTATGCATTACTGTATTATGTATGCATTACTATGTATGCATTATGTATTATGTATGCATTACTGCATATGTATTATGTATGCATTACTGTATTATGTATGCATTACATTACTGTATTATGTATATTACTGTATTATGTATGCATTACTGTATTATGTATGCATTACTGTATTATGTATGCATTACTGTATTATGTATGCATTACTGTATTATGTATGCATTACTGTATTATGTATGCATTACTGTATTATGTATGCATTACTGTATTATGTATGCATTACTGTATTATGTATGCATTATTATGTATGCTGTATTATGTATGCATTACTGTATTATGTATGCATTACTGTATTATGTATGCATTACTGTATTATGTATGCTATATGCATTACTATGCATTACTGTATTATGTATGCATTACTATATGCATTACTGTATTATGCATTATATGCATTACTGTATTATGTATGCATTACTATATGCATTACTGTATTATGTATGCATTACTGTATTATGTATGCATTACTGTATTTACTGTATTATGTATGCATTACTGTATTATGTATGCATTACTGTATTATATGCATTACTGTATTATGTATGCATTACTGTATTATGTATGCATTACTGTATTATGTATGCATTACTGTATTATGTATGCATTACTGTATTATGTATGCATTACTGTGTGTATGCATTACTGTATTATGTATGCATTACTGTATTATGTATGCATTACTGTATTATGTATGCATTACTGTGTATTATGTATGCATTACTGTATTATGTATGCATTACTGTATTATGTTACTGCATTATTATGCATATGTGTATGTATTATGTATGCATTACTGTATTATGTATGCATTACTGTATTATGTATGCATTACTGTATTATGTATGCATTACTGTATTATGTATGCATTACTGTATGCATTACTGTATTATGTATGCATTACTGTATTATGTATGCATTACTGTATTATGTATGCATGCATTATGTATGCATATGTATGCATTACTGTATTATGTATTATGTATGCATTACTGTATTATGTATGCATTACTGTTACTTATTATGTATGTATGCATTACTGTATTATGTATGCATTACTGTATTATGTATGCATTACTGTATTATGTATGCATTACTGTATTATGTATGCATTACTGTATTATGTATGCATTACTGTTATTATGTATGCATTACTGTTATTATTATGTATGCATTACTGTATTATGTATGCATTACTGTATTATGTATGCATTATGTATGCATTACTGTATTATGTATGCATTACTATTATGTATGCATTATGTATGCATTACTGTATTATGTATGCATTACTGTATTATGTATGCATTACTGTATTATGTATGCATTACTGTATTATGTATGCATTACTGTATTATGTATGCATTACTGTATTGTATGCATTACTGTATTATGTATGCATTACTATATGTATTATGTATTATTACTGTATTATGTATGCATTACTGTATTATGTATGCATTACTGTATTATGTATGCATTACTGTATTATGCATTACTGTATTATGTATGCATTACTGTATTATGTATGCATTACTGTATGTATGCATTACTGTATTATGTTATGTATGCATTACTGTATTATGTATGCATTATATATTACTGTATTATGTATGCATTACTGTATTATGTATGCATTACTGTATTATGTATGCATTACTGTATTATGTATGTATGCATTACTGTATTATGTATGCATTACTGTATTATGTATGCATTACTGTATTATGTATGCATTACTGTATTATGTATTATGTATGCATTACTATATGCATTACTGTATGTGTATGCATTGTATTATGTATGCATTACTGTATTATGTATGCATTACTGTATTATGTATGCATTACTGTATTATGTATGCATTACTGTATGCATTACTGTATTATGTATGCATTACTGTATTATGTATGCATTACTGTATTATGTATGCATTACTGTATTATGTATGCATTACTGTATTATGTATGCATTATGCATTACTGTATTATGTATGCATTACTGTATTATGTATGCATTACTGTATTATGTATGCATTACTGTATTATGTATGCATTACTGTATTATGTATGCATTACTGTATTATGTATGCATTACTGTATTATGTATGCATTACTGTATTATGTATGCATTACTGTATGTATGTATGCATTACTGTATTATGTATGCATTACTGTATTATGTATGCATTACTGTATTATGTATGCATTACTGTATTATGTATGCATTACTGTATTATGTATGCATTACTGTATTATGTATGCATTACTGTATTATGTATGCATTACTGTATTATGTATGCATTACTGTATTATGTATGCATTACTGTATTATGTATGCATTACTGTATTATGTATGCATTACTGTATTATGTATGCATTACTGTATTATGTATGCATGTATTATGTATGCATTACTGTATTATGTATGCATTACTGTATTATGTATGCATTACTGTATTATGTATGCATTACTGTATTATGTATGCATTACTGTATTATGTATGCATTACTGTATTATGTATGCATTACTGTATTATGTATGCATTACTGTATTATGTATTACTGTATTATGTATGCATTACTGTATTATGTATGCATTACTGTATTTATGTATGTATGCATTACTGTATTATGTATGCATTACTGTATTATGTATGCATTACTGTATTATGTATGCATTATGCATTACTGTATTATGTATGCATTACTGTATTATGTATGCATTACTGTATTATGTATGCATTACATTATGTGTATTATGTATGCATTACTGTATGCATTATATGTATGCATTACTGTATTATGTATGCATTACTGTATTATGTATTATGTATGCATTACTGTATTATGTATGCATTACTGTATTATGTATGCATTACTGCATTACTGTATTATGTATGCATTACTGTATTATGTATGCTGTATATGTATGCATTACTGTATTATGTATGCATTACTGTATTATGTATGCATTACTGTATTATGTATGCATTACTGTATTATGTATGCATTACTGTATTATGTATGCATTACTGTATTATGTATGCATTACTGTATTATGTATGCATTACTGTATTATGTATTATGCATTACTGTATTATGTATGCATGCATTACTGTATGAAGTATTATGTATGCATTACTGTATTATGTGCATTACTTTATGTATGCATTACTGTATTATGTATGCATTACTGTATTATGTATGCATTACTGTATTATGTATGCATTACTATATGCATTACTGTATTATGTATGCATTACTGCATTACTGTATTATGTATGCATTACTGTATTATGTATGCATTACTGTATTATGTATGCATTATTATGCATGTTATGTATGCATTACTGTATTATGTATGCATTACTGTATTATGTATGCATTACTGTATTATGTATGCATTACTGTATTATGTATGCATTACTGTATTATGTATGCATTACTGTATTATGTATGCATTACTGTATTATGTATGCATTACTGTATTATGTATGCATTACTGTATTATGTATGCATTACTGTATTATGTATGCATTACTGTATGCATTATGCATTATGTATGCATTACTGTATTATGCATTACTGTATTATGTATGCATTACTGTATTATGTATGCATTACTGTATTATGTATGCATTACTGTATTATGTATGCATTACTGTATTATGTATGCATTACTGTATTATGTATGCATTACTGTATTATATGCATTACTGTATTATGTATGCATTACTGTATGCATTACTGTATTATGTATGCATTACTGTATTATGTATGCATTACTGTATTATGTATGCATTACTGTATTATGTATGCATTACTGTATGTATATGTATGCATTACTGTATTATGTATGCATTACTGTATTATGTATGCATTACTGTATTATGTATGCATTACTGTGTATTATGTATGCATTACTGTATTATGTATGCATTACTGTATTATGTATGCATTACTGTATTATGTATGCATTACTGTATTATGTATGCATTACTGTATTATGTATGCATTACTGTATTATGTATGTATGCATTACTGTATTATGTATGCATTACTGTATTATGTATGCATTACTGTATGCATTACTGTATTATGTATGCATTACTGTATTATGTATGCATTACTGTATTATGTATGCATTATTATGCTGCATTACTGTATTATGTATGCATTACTGTATTATGTATGCATTACTGTATTATGTATGCATTACTGTATTATGTATGCATTACTGTATTATGTATGCATTACTGTATTATGTATGCATTACTGTATTATTATGTTACTATATGCATTACTGTATTATGTATGCATTACTGTATTATGTATGCATTACTGTATTATGTATGCATTACTGTATTATGTATGCATTACTGCATATTATTATGTATGCATTACTGTATTATGTATGCATTACTGTATTATGTATGCATTACTGTTACTGTATTATGTATGCATTACTGTATTATTACTGTATTATGTATGCATTACTATTTACTGTATTATGTATGCATTACTGTATTATGTATGCATTACTGTATTATGTATGCATTATGTTATGTATGCATTATGTATTATGTATGCATTATGCATTACTGTATTATGTATGCATTACTGTATTATGTATGCATTATGTATGCATTACTGTATATGTATGCATTACTGTTACTGTATTATGTATGCATTACTGTATTATGTATGCATTACTGTATGTATGTATGCATTACTATATGCATTACTGTATTATGTATGCATTACTGTATTATGTATGCATTACTGTATTATGTATGCATTACTGTATGTATGTATGCATTACTGTATTATGTTACTATGCATTACTGTATTATGTATGCATTACTGTATTGTATGCATTACTGTATTATGTGCATTACTGTATTATGTATGCATTACTGTATTATGTATGTATTATGTATGCATTATGTATTATGTATGCATTACTATGCATTACTGTATTATGTATGCATTACTGTATTATGTATGCATTACTGTATTATGTATGCATTACTGTATTATGTATGCATTACTGTATTATGTATGCATTACTGTATGCATTACTGTATGTATGCATTACATGTATTATGTATGCATTACTGTATTATGTATGCATTACTGTATTACTGTTATTATGTATGCATTACTGCATTACTTACTGTATTATGTATGCATTACTGTATTATGTATGCATTACTGTATTATGTATGCATTACTGTATGCATATGTATGCATTATTTATGTATGCATTACTGTATGCATTATGTATATTACTGTATTACTGTATTATGTATGCATTATGTATGCATTACTGTATTATGTATGCATTACTGTATTATGTATGCATTACTGTATTATGTATGCATTACTGTATTATGTATGCATTACTGTATTATGTATGCATTACTGTATTATGTATTATGCATTACTATTATGTATGCATTTACTGTATTATGTATGCATTACTGTATTATGTATTATTACTGCATTACTGTATTATGTATGCATTACTGTATTATGTATGCATTACTGTATTATGTGTATGCATTATGTATGCATTACTGTATTATGTATGCATTACTGTATTATGTATGCATTACTGTATTATGTATGCATTACTGTATTATGTATGCATTACTGTATTATGTATGCATTACTGTATTATGTATGCATTATGTATGTATTTACTGTATTATGTATGCATTACTGTATTATGTATGCATTACTGTATTATGTATTATTGCTGTATTATGTATGCATTACTGTATTATGTATGCATATGTATGCATTACTGTATTATGTATGCATTACTGTATTATGTATGCATTATGTATTATGTATGCATTACTGTATTATGTATGCATTACTGTATTATGCATTACTGTATGTATGCATTACTGTATTATGTATGCATTACTGTATTATGTATGCATTACTGTATTATGTATGCATTACTGTATTATGCATTACTATATGCATTACTGTATTATGTATGCATTACTGTATTATGTATGCATTACTGTATTATGTATGCATTACTGTATTATGTATGCATTATGTATGTATTATGTATGCATTACTGTATTATGTATGCATTACTGTATTATGTATGCATTACTATGCATTATGTATGCATTACTGTATTATGTATGCATTACTGTATTATGTATGCATTACTGTATTATGTATGCATTACTGTATTATGTATGCATTACTGTATTATGTATGCATTACTGTATTATGTATGCATTACTGTATTATGTATGCATTACTGTATTATGTATGCATTACTGTATTATGTATGCATTACTGTATTATGTATGCATTACTATTATGTATGCATTATGTATGCATTACTGTATGCATTACTGTATTATGTATGCATTACTGTATTATGTATGCATTACTGTATTATGTATGCATTACTGCGTTGCTGTATGCATTACTTATGTATGCATTACTGTATTATGTATGCATTATGTATGCATCACTGTATTATGTATGCATTACTGTATTATGTATGCATTGTATTATGTATGCATTACTATGCATTACTGTATTATGTATGCATTACTGTATTATGTATGCATTACTGTATTATGTATGCATTACTGTATTATGTATGCATTACTGTTATGTATTATGTATGCATTATGTATTATGCATTACTGTATTATGTATGCATTACTGTATATGTATGCATTACTGCTTATGTATGTATTATGTATGCATTACTGTATTATGTATGCATTACTGTATTATGTATGCATTACTGTATATGTATGCATTACTGTATTATGTATGCATTACTGTATTATGTATGCATTACTGTATTATGTATGCATTATGTATTATGCATTACTGTATTATGTATGCATTACTGTATTATGTATGCATTACTGTATTATGTATGCATTACTGTATTATGTATGCATTACTGTATTATGTATGCATTACATTACTGTATTATGTATGCATTACTGTATTATATGCATTACTGCATTACTGTATTATGTATGCATTACTGTATTATGTATTATGTATGCATTACTGTATTATGTATGCATTATGCATTACTGCATTACTGTATTATGTATGCATATGTATGCATTACTATATGCATTACTGTATTATGTATGCATTACTGTATTATGTATGCATTACTGTATTATGTATGCATTACTGTATTATGTATGCATTACTGTATTATGTATGCATTACTGTATTATGTATGCATTACTGTATTATGTATGCATTACTGTATTATGTATGCATTACTATGTATGCATTATTATGTATGCATTACATGCATACTGTATTATGTATGTATGTATGTATGCATTACTGTATGTATTATGTATGCTGTATTATGTATGCATTACTGTATTATGTATGCATACTGTATGCATTACTGTATTATGTATGCATTACTGTATTATGTATGCATTACTGTATTATGTATGCATTACTGTATTATGTATGCATTACTGTATTATGTATTATGTATGCATTACTGTATTATGTATGCATTACTGTATTATGTATGCATTACTGTATTATGTATGCATTACTGTATTATGTATGCATTACTGTATTATGTATGCATTACTGTATTATGTATGCATTACTGTATTATGTATGCATTACTGTATTATGTATGCATTACTATGCATTACTGTATTATGTATGCATTACATGTATTATGTATGCATTACTGTATTATGTATGCATTACTGTATTATGTATGCATTACTGTATTATGTATGCATTACTGTATTATGTATGCATTACTGCATTACTGTATTATGTATGCATTACTTATATGCATTACTGTATTATGTATGCATTACTGTATTATGTATGCATTACTGTATTATGTATGCATTACTATGCATTGCTGTATTATGTATGCATTACTGTATGCATTACTGTATTATGTATTTACTGTATTATGTATGCATTATATTATGTATGCATTACTGTATTATGTATGCATTACTGTATTATGTATGCATTATTATGTATGCATTACTGTATTATGTATGCATTACTGTATTATGTATGCATTACTGTATTATGTATGCATTACTGTATGCATTATGTATGCATTATGTATTATGTATGCATTACTGTATTATGTATGCATTACTGCATTATGTATTATTATGTATTATGTATGCATTACTGTATTATGTATGCATTACTGTATGCATTACTGTATTATGTATGCATTACTGTATTATGTATGCATTACTGTATTATGTATGCATTACTGTATTATGTATGCATTACTGTATTATGTATGCATTACTGTATTATGTATGCATTACTGTATGCATTACTGTATTATGTATGCATTACTGTATTATGTATGCATTACTGTATTATGTATGCATTACTGTATTATGTATGCATTACTGTATTATGTATGCATTACTGTATTATGTATGCATTACTGTATTATGTATGCATTACTGTATTATGTATGCATTACTGTATTATGTATGCATTACTGTATGTATGCATTACTGTATTATGTATGCATTTTATGTATTACTGTATTATGTGCATTACTGTATTATGTATGCATTACTGTATTATGTATGCATTACTGTATTATGTATATTATGTATGCATTACTGTATTATGTATGCATTACTGTATTATGTATGCATTACTGTATTATGTATGCATGTATGTATGCATTACTGTATTATGTATGCATTACTGTATTATGTATGCATTACTGTATTATGTATGCATTACTGTATTATGTATGCATTATGCTGTATTATGTATGCATTACTGTATTATGTATGCATTACTGTATTATGTATGCATTACTGTATTATGTATGCATTACTGTATTATGTATGCATTACTGTATTATGTATGCATTACTGTATTATGTATGCATTACTGTATTATGCATTGCTGTGTTATTATGTATGCATTACTGTATTATGTATGCATTACTGTATTATGTTACTGTATTATGCATTACTGTGTATGCATGTATGCATTACTGTATTATGTATGCATTACTGTATTATGTATGCATTATGTATGCATTACTGTATTATGTATGTATTATGTATGCATTACTGTATTATGTATGCATTACTGTATTATGTATGCATTACTGTATTATGTATGCATTACTGTATTATGTATGCATTACTGCATTACTGTATGCATGTATGCATTATGTATGCATTACTGTATTATGTATGCATTACTGTATTATGTATGCATTACTGTATTATGTATGCATTACTGTATTATGTATGCATTACTGTATTATGTATGCATTACTGTATTATGTATGCATTACTGTATTATGTATGCATTACTGTATTATGTATGCATTACTGTATTATGTATGCATTATGCATTATGTATGCATTACTGTATATGTATGCATTACTGTATTATGTATGCATTACTGCATTACTGTATTATGTATGCATTACTGTATTATGTATGCATTACTGTATTATGTATGCATTACTGTATTATGTATGCATTACTGTATTATGTATGCATTACTGTATGCATTATGTATGCATGTATGCATTATGTATGCATTACTGTATTATGTATGCATTACTGTATTATGTATGCATTACTGTATTATGTATGCATTACTGTATTATGTATGCATTACTGTATGATGTATGTTACTGTATGTATGCATTACTGTATTATGTGCATTACTGTATTATGTATGCATTACTGTGTATGTATGCATTACTGTATTTACTGTATTATGTATGCATTACTGTATTATGTATGCATTACTGTATTATGTATGCATTACTGTATTATGTATGCATTACTGTATTATGTATGCATTACTGTATGCATTACTGTATTATGTATGCATTACTGTATTATGTATGCATTACTGTATTATGTATGCATTACTGTGCATTACTGTATTATGTATGCATTACTGTATTATGTATGCATTACTGTATTATGTATGCATTACTGTATTTATGTATGCATTACTGTATTATGTATGCATTACTGTATTATGTATGCATTACTGTATTATGTATGCATTACTGTATTATGTATGCATTACTGTATTATGTATGCATTACTGTATTATGTATGCATTACTGTATTATGTATGCATTACTGTATTATGTATGCATTATGTATGCATTACTGTATTATGTATGCATTACTGTATTATGTATGCATTACTGTATTATGTATGCATTACTGTATTATGTATGCATTACTGTATTATGTATGCATTACTGTATTATGTATGCATTACTGTTATTATGTATGCATTACTGTATTATGTATGCATTACTATATGTTACTTATGTATGCATTACTGTATTATGTATGCATTACTGTATTATGTATGCATTACTGTATTATGTATGCATTACTGTATTATGTATGCATTACTGTATTATGTATGCATTACTGTATGCATTACTGCATTGCTGTATTACTGTATATGCATACTGTATTATGTATGCATTATTATGTATGCATATTATGTATGCATTACTGTATGCTGTATGTATGCATTACTGTATTATGTATGCATTACTGTATTATGTATGCATTACTGTATTATGTATGCATTACATGTATTATGTATGCATTACTGTATTATGTATGCATATGCATTACTGTATTATGTATGCATTACTGTATTATGTATGCATTACTGTATTATGTATGCATTACTGTATTATGTATGCATTACTGTATTATGTATGCATTACTGTATTATGTATGCATTACTGTATTATGTATGCATTACTGTATTATGTATGCATTACATGTATGCATTACTGTATTATGTATGCATTACTGTATTATGTATGCATTACTGTATTATGTATGCATTACTGTATTATGTATGCATTACTGTATTATGTATGCATTACTGTATGTATGCATTACTGTATGCATTACTGTATTATGTATGCATTACTGTATTATGTATGCATTACTGTATTATGTATGCATTACTGTATGTATGCATTATGTATGCATTACTGTATTATGTATGCATTACTGTATGCATTACTGTATTATGTATGCATTACTGTATGTATGCATTACTGTATTATGTATGCATTATGTATGTATGTATTATGTATGCATTACTGTATTATGTATGCATTACTGTATTATGTATGCATTACTGTATTATGTATGCATTACTGTATTATGTATGCATTACTGTTACTGTATTATGTATGCATTACTGTATTATGTATGCATTACTGTATTATGTATGCATTACTGTATTATGTATGCATTACTGTATTATGTATGCATTACTGTATTATGTATGCATTACTGTATTATGTATGCATTACTGTATTATGTATGCATTACTGTATTATGTATGCATTACTGTATTATGTATGCATTACTGTATTATGTATGCATTACTGTATTATGTATGCATTACTGTATTATGTATGCATTACTGTATTATGTATGCATTACTGTATGCATTACTGTATTATGTATGCATTACTGTATTATGTATGCATTACTGTATTATGTATGCATTACTGTATTATGTATGCATTACTGTATTATGTATGCATTACTGTATTATGTATGCATTACTGTATTATGTATGCATTACTGTATTATGTATGCATTACTGTATTATGTATGCATTACTGTATTATGTATGCATTACTGTATTATGTATGCATTACTGTATTACTGTATGTATGCATTACTGTATTATGTATGCATTACTGTATTATGTATGCATTACTGTATTATGTATGCATTACTGTATTATATGTATGCATTACTGTATAATGCATGCATTACTGTATTATGTATGCATTACTGTATTATGTATGCATTACTGTATTATGTATGCATTACTGTATTATGTATGCATTACTGTATTATGGTATGCATTACTGTATTATGTATGCATTACTGTATTATGTATGCATTACTGTACATTAAGTGCCATGGTTGTTTGCCACATAAAGTGTCTTGAGTGCCATGCTGTTATTAGATTGAAAACAAATGCACAAGTTTAATTAGTGCCAATAGAAGTGTTTCACTGAGCCTAAAACAACCGACTAAAGTATAAAAAAAGTGACTTATTCTACACCTCAGTGCTCATCTTTTGCCGGGGCGGGGGGGGGGATGCACTTTATACTAAAAGTGGTAGGGGTGTGCAGCCCACAAACTGAAAAACATACCCGCAGTATGACTGATTTTTTGGTAACTGCAGTATGAAATTATACAATTTTGATACCCGCAGTATGAAAGAAGTCAATTTTGATACCTGCAGTATGAGTATTCAACAAAAATATTGTAAAAATGGACTAGCAGTACAAAATTAACAGAGTACAACCTCATTTTTTGGGACCTGCACTACGAAAATGATAAAAAAAAACAATATTTTTTACTAAAAAAAGACACCCGCACTATGAAAATGGTGCAAAAGAGGCACCTGCTTGGGAGGCACATATATAAACATCACATATGGAATTCCCCCTTCACCTTCTCTTAATGGTTGTCATCTCACAATAGAAGCTATGGTTGGTCTGCTCTGCTCTGGGTTGTTGTATGCACCACTATTAATGGCGCTGAAGCACATGAATGCAACCTCCCAGTCAGTGGCATAAAACATATTCGTTACTTCAGTGCAAAAGGAAGGGTACACTACTTGCAAGGGCTATTCCATTTTATGAAGGACCCTAATGCTTCTATATTCCTCTGCTCTCATCATCAAAGGTCGGACTAGTAAATGTTTTCTAAATCACAGAAAGTAGTCAAGAAAACTTCCAACTAAATTGCACATGTAATAGTTAACGCAGAATGTTGTAACCCCTGGAGTGAATCTTTGCTCATTGATGCAACATGGAGCAAAAAAATAGAATAACACTTTGGTTTTTGTTGTGGATTTATAGAATTGCAAAAGTTTAAATAGATTGCAAACATTCTCGTGGTCGGACATCCGGGACTGTTGCGGTACACGGCGAGTCGGCGACGTAACAATGCTTTTTTGACGATCTCAAACCTCAGTCAAAGGGGGAAACAAACAGTCAGTTATTATTGCAGTCAATGGGAGAAAAACCTATTTTTAAAAATATTTTTCAACAAATGCTGAACACAATTTATTTTACTTTAAATATTTGTGTATTAGATAAAAGTTTCCAACATATGAGTACCATTAATTTTCGCTGACTGGCTGAGGCGACACAAGTATTCATTAAAAATATCCCATTGATTGTAATGATAAAGTTTTCCCTCCAACTTGGCAAAACCGTACTAAGCCAGTACACGGTAACGTCGACTCCGACCTCGAGAATTATGGAAATTTGACCAACTATCACATTCTCTGATCTTCTCTTTCTTTCTTCAGAATTTTATCAAACCTGAAGCATCCACACATTGTCATGTTTCATGAGTCTTTCCTTGAGAGTCAAGCAAGTGTTACGTCCCTCTGTATCGTTCAGGTAATGCTATCTGCTTCTATTTGATTGGTGGAACACTAGAATGGGGCAGAAACTTGCTGGTTACATGTCATTAATTTCTTGTGTGATAGAAGACAGAAATGATTTACAAATTTTGTTTCTTTTTAGAGAAAGGTAGTTTGAAAGGTTCAACAAGTTTTTGACTGGTGTAGACATTAGTTGTTCTGCTCCTTAAAGTTTCAAACAGTCAGACCTGATCTGATAAATAAGTAGGTCAGGTCAAACTTTCCCTCTTTATTTTCTTTATTCTGAAAACCACAAGTAATTAGGATCAAATTTCTCTTATCAGTGGATCCATTGTACTGTAGGTCTTGGGTTGTTGTGGAAGTTGGTGTTGAGTATCATATTAGCAATGGGTGAAGTCCTTATTGTGTGGTTGAGTGGTTATTTTAATGAAGGTCAGTGGTCTCATTATTTGCTGCAGTAAGTTTATGTTTATAATTTGCTGCAACAAATTTTTAAGGAGAAGGACAAGTCATGACAGTCTAGCTTAAAAGATTAATTACACACCTTTAATTACAACCGACTGGTTAATCACACCCTTAATTACAACCGACTGTTAATCACATCCTTAATTACAACCGACTGGTTAATTCAATTGGTAGAGCACTCGCTATTCAGCCGGTAGGTACTCAGCATAAAGGAACAGAGCAGCGTAACAATGCCTGATTGGTTTAATGACCTCTGCTCTGCAATGGCTGCGCAATATAGATTAGTTTCCGGGAACTTGAGAAAGTTTCCAGCTTGTGAGATGATTGGACAAAAGGTATATTCATGATGAAATAACCATCCTTATGAAGAATGGTCCATCAATCATTCATGGGTTTTGCACAAAGTCCTCCCAAGCATATAATGTATATTTTTTATTTAGGCTCTGCAAGGACTAATCTGATTCTTATCACTGAACAGTAGTTATGTAGGTTGAGTGCAAGATGAATGACCTATTGTGTACAGTGTAACAGTAGCTGGTTGCTAACAAGTGAACTGTGAATAGACTATGAAGATGTTATCAGATAAGAAGGTATAGATTACCCCTGTGTTGTGTATGGTGTAATAATAGCTGGATGCTAGTCAATGAATTGTCGAGTCTCTCGGGTTGATTGGTGTGGATTACCCCTGATTTTAAGAAAATTGGGGGTGTCGGGTTGGAGGTGTCTAAGGGCCAAACATTCTTAATGTTAGTGCTTTGAATATGTGATTGTAGGAAAGCGCTATGTAAAACTAAATATTATTTTTTGTTAATTCAATACATGCCAAAAAGTTTCTCTTTAAGCCTACCCGCACCCGACACCTGAGTTAATCCTGAAAACTCAGGTATAACAATTATCAACCAGACTTTCTGTTCAGTGTATTGTGTTTCCACTCCAAACAATGATTGTTTATCTGCCAATCCCATGCACACCAAGGTTATTTGTGGGTATAAGATTACAGAAAGCCAGTACTCAGTAATCAGGGCACTATTATTATTGAAATAACTCACCTGTATTAGGTGTCTTAGTGGGAGAAATTTGTTTGCAAACTAATGATAAAATAGTTGTGTATCATATGCCTGAGGTGATGTGTGCATTAATTGTGAATGATTGACAGACCATTTCTCCTAAGGAAAGATATTACTTCATGTATAGCACCTCAGCAGAAAAAAATTAGAAACCTTTAAAAACTTTTTAAACCATTTGTTCCTGGCTCTGATTTCCCTCTTTTATTGAAGATGAATATGCTTAGTTATGCTTAAACACTTAACTTATTCTGCTTAGTTATGCCTAAACACTTAACTTATTCTTTAAATCATATCAATTAATTCTCTGAAATAATTTATCCCAGGATTACTGCGATGGTGGATCTCTTGACCAAAAGATCGCAGATCACAAGGAAAATGGAGACTTCTTCTCGGAGAATCAAATTATGCAGTGGTTCATTCAACTTGTGATGGCGGTGCAGTACATTCATTCACAGAAAATACTCCACAGGTGAGTGCAGAAAAAGAAAGTTAATCTCTGTTGCATTGATTTAATTTGTTGAAAAGTCAAAAATGAAATTTTTTGGAGATCTTTCCGTGGCAGTGTGGTAAAGATTTGGCCTCCCAGTTTACCTCACTGAGTTAGATGATTGACAGCTTTTTCAACCCATCTCCGCACGAATTTGCCAAGGAACAAAATCTGTGTAACTAAGTGGAGCAAAGATCCTACGCAATACTGGTATAGTGCAACTAGCTAGCGACGCATGCTTATGCAGTCAATGCGATATAAGGCACAAAACAAACTGCTACACACACAGACTGAGTAATGACAAGATAGTGAACAAAAATTAAACCTACGGGCCCGCTACGGTCTTTGTAAATTCGATTCCTTTTACCCAGAATGGTTAGCAAACTGAATTTTATTTATTCCTTTGCTAAAAACTCTAAAGATCCAGAAAAGTGTCATAAATGGATCAAAACTTGCAGCAGGCCACATGAACATCTAAATGTCAATGCATTGGTCATGCATGATTGCAGATTTGAGGCTTGTTAGCCCCACCTAGCTACCACATTGCTGTGGAGGATGTGGCTTATTTCCCTAATCGGAGAGGTTAATTTAGGGTCATGGATTTAATCTGCAGTGGGTCTCTAACCAGTGCTCCACAACTGGTTTATAAAGTGAAGTAAGTCTACTATTTTGTTATAAGTTTTGAATTTTTTTTAAGCCAGGGCTCGAGATTAGCGTTGGTTAATCACCAGCCATCAGGCTTCCTCACCTTACATTTCACTAGCCCTACTGAACTTTCCACAAGCCATTCCTTTACGTCTAACATAAACATACTGGAATTTTATACAACTAGCCGACAGGCTTGAATGATGGAAATTGTGCTATCTCGTATGTAAAATCAACTGGCCCCGGGCTAGTGGGCTTATGCTAAATTCAAACACTGTTTTAGGCAATCAGCTTTTGTTTTCTTTAGTGACCCCTTCCTCCATAGCTGACTACACTCTTGCATTGGAAAGGTATTAATGCTAACAGAAATTATAGATGTTAAAATAATCATACCTTAAATTGACCAATATGGCAGGGCCTCTCCTTTCCTTGTTGTTTAATTATTAGAACTAAAAGAGGTGTTATAGTTATAAAGACTATTATCTTTTACATGTTTTCCGAGTTACTGCATGGGTGAGGTAACCTTGAGCTTTCATTTTTTTGTCGTAAAATTTCTGGAAAAACTCAAAAGATATGTTGAAGCTTGTAGTAAAATGTTGTGAAAATTAATACAGTAAATGAAAATGTAAGTGCATCTTTCAAAGCTCAAGTAATTTGAAATCACCTGTCCCTGCTACCCTATTTCTGTATATACTTCCCTCTATGAGCCCATTCTTTATACTAGCTTTGAATAGTCGAGCATACTGTCCTTCCGACAGTTCTTGTTAATCATCAATTTTCTACTTGTGTATTTTCCGAAACATAGGAATTGTATACCAGCTATGACAACCCTCGTATGGCAATCCCAATGTCAACCCGTACTGAGGGATGTGTATAATAACTAGGCTAGGCCTAAACTATACATTTTTGGTTTAGATATGACAAACCAGTCATTCAATCATACCGATGCAAATGTTTGTCGTTAATTTCATAGTGTTCATAATGAGATTTCGGGGTGGGGAGGGGATTTCAACAGGATTGGGATTCTGGCTAGAAGGAGGGAGGGGGGCCTTCAGCAGGATTGGGATTCGGCGGAGGGGGCAGCAGGATTGGGATTCGGGTGGGGTGGATTCATTTGGGATTTCGGGAGGGGTTTCAGTGGATTGAAATTCAGGTGGGGAGTTTCAGTGTCACCCCCTTCCCCCCCCCCCCTTTCTATCCCTGTACACATACGTTCTGGAACTGCCCATTTTCTAAATACAAAGGACTGATGTTTTTCACATTTTCACATCTATCAAGTGGGATTTTTGAATGAAAAACAACTTTACCAATCCATTATTGATTTTCTTTTTCTCTTAGGGATTTGAAGTCACAGAATGTGTTTTTGACAAAGAAAGAGGTCATCAAATTAGGTAAGCTAATTAACTATGTGGTATTGCTATCATTTTATCCTATGATACATCTAAGCCTTTGTATTTGTAAAATTTATACAATCATAAAGTCTGATTTCCGTGACTCATTACTTGATTTGATTGATTTTTTTCCATTTTTATGCATATATTACAATATTTATAATGAAAAAAACATAACAATTTTTGAGAAAATGGTGGAAGGGCTTAGTAGCCGGAGTGTTTACAAGAAGCCCACCGTAACTTAAATTAATTAATTACAAAGGAAATGTATAGAAAAGTGAATTAGAAGGAAAAGTGGAACCCCCACCCTTCCTCCCCCACCCCCACCCAATATGTCCTACCCGGTAACATAAAGAAGCCCAGCAGAAAAGTAATAAAGTGGTTGGGTAAAAAAAGATAAGACATCAAATATAATCATAAACTAAGTGGAGATGAAAGTACATGAAGGTAAACTAGAGGTAAACTTCTGTCCAAAGCTGTTCAGCTAGATGGAAAATTTGTAAGCAATGTTCACTTTGCAAATACTACTATGTTGTGTGAAATGGAAAGACTCTTGTGGTCATTAATTTTAGTACTTGAAATATGCAAATAGTATTTGGTGACCAGTAGCTACTTCTTTGAAGGATTATTTGTTGTATTTCAAGAACAATGTAATGAAGTTAAGCCTTACTCTACCAGCACTATTTTGAAAACTCACTTGGGAGGGGAGTCAAGATGTGGCACCCACAACGGCGATAATATCGCCGCGTGGTAGAGTAAGGCTTAAACAAAGAGAGTTGATGATTGATATTTATCAAGAAGAGCATTCAAACTATTTTACCGACTTAATAAGTTTTTACCACCTAATTGGCTTCCCCTCCACCCCTCTGCAACAATTGCCATTGCACCCTCACAATCCATCCCAAAGCTTCCCTCGCACCCACAACTCAATAGCCGTGCTCTTCCAGAAAAACCCTCCGGATAAAAAGATCTCCTTCCTTCATCATGCTTTCCTCTGCAACCATATTTAGTCCTCCTTCCCCAACCCCTCTCTCTCTATATTATTTTTTCACCCATACTCTCTCAATCCCAGCTTGCTGGCTTTAGTTTTCTGTGTTTCTCTCAATCTTCCCCTGTTTTCTTTCCTTCCTACCTCTGGAATGATCTAACCTCTCTGGCACAATTTGACCCTCGCTGTCGTGGTGCCGTTAAGCCCCCATCAAACAAACAAACCTTGCACAATTAATTATCCATTGCGAAACGATGACCATGATATAGTTTTATACCATGAATATTCATCTCAAATCAAGTTTATGAATATTCATATGCACTTTTGTAGGTGATTTTGGTATAGCCAAGACTCTGGAACATACCATTGATAAAGCAAGTACCATGGTAGGAACACCAAGTCACATGAGCCCTGAACTATGCCACAACCAGCCATACAATAACAAATCAGATATATGGGTGAGTTCTCTGACGTGTTAAGTCTACTTATTTCTGTGTAGAAATGTCCCTCTTTTACGCGATATAGATACTAATCTAATAAAAATTGGAGGGTTGGGGTGAGCATGGATATAATTAACCTCTCTGAGTTAGTTGATTGACAGCTTTTTCAACCAATCACCGCATGAATTTGCCTTGTAACAAAATCTGCGTAACTATAAATTGAGAAAACATTGTACGCGGTACTGGTACAGTACAGCAAGCTAGCAACGTGCGCTCATGCAGTCAATGCAATTTACTGCACAAAGCAAAATTCTGCACATACAGACTGAGTGACGACAAGATGGTAAACAAAAATTGTGCTTACGGGTCCACTACGGGCTTTGTAAATGCGATTCCTGTTACCCAGAACAGTTAGCAAACAGAATTTTGTTTAGATTATTCCTTTTGCTAAAAACTCAAAAGACTTAGAAAATTGCCATAAATGGATCAAAGCTTGTGACAAGCATTGGCCAGGCCATGGGCCAATCGCATGACAAAACCAGCATCACATGACAAAAAAAACACGTCAAAACAATTCCTGAATACAAACAAGCTGTCGGCAGTCCTCTTATCAGCCTTTCTTTGACAAGTCGCGAGTCTGCCCATTTTATAGCGGAACTAAAGATAACATTTTGCTTGATAAGCCGCGTTGTTGTATGCACAGATCTGCCTAGAAAAACCCCAAAATACACAAGTATTTTGGGATTTTTACAAATCTCATTCAGATTTTTTTTTCCCAACAACTATTGTTTGCCGGCCAGAGTGGATTGTCTAGCAGGCCAGATTTGGCACAGGCTGCCTATTATGAATCACCGGCATAGAGGTATGTCGGAGAAGGAATGGAGGAGTGGTGTTGGAAATCTAATCAAGTGATTTGCTAAAAGATGATTCAAAATGTCACTGCTGATGTGTTTATTTCATGCAGGGTCTGTGAGGTTGTGTATGGATGTACACCATGTTATGGAGAGTAGCAGGTTTTGTGCTGATTTTATGAAGTAATAAAGCTTTTAGGATATTAGAGGGGAAGTACAATGAAATAATCTGTTGGATTATGTTTTAAAATGTTAATCTGAAGCAAGTGTATGCAGGAGGCACAATGATATAACTACACTGCCAAGAGTGAAACATTGTATTGAACATGAGACATTAAGGATGTGTGCAGGATCTTATTGCATGATTTGCTGAAAATGATATATTTTTGGTAAACACAGTATCTGAAGAACTATACATGGGATTCAGTTTATATGTGGTGCATAGATAGCCCATGGTCTGTAGATATGCCCTAGTGTTTTTTGGTGTTGATATCATGCATATTAATGAGTAGGTGGGTTTAAAGTAAAATTCTTGAAATGTCTATATTTTGAGAACTGCATGTCTGTTTTGTTTCATATTTGGGAGAAATATGATGTTAGCTGATGTGTACTTGTTCATGATGTAAAAACGTTGATTTTTATTAATATGCGTCGTGGGCGGGGCTTTATATGATTTTGCTAAAAAGAGCTTGTAAGCACTGTATCTCAAGAAAGGTAAACTGAATGTTATGTCATTTGGTACATAGATGTGCCCTGTTTTTGCTGGTAATATCATGCATATTAATAAGTGGGTGGGGCTTATAGTGACAATTTTTAAAAAGTGATGACTGAGCAACTGTAGGTCTGTTTTGCATCAAATTGGGCATGAAAATTATGTTGGTTATTGTGTACATGCTAATGTTATCAGCAGATGTCATGAATATGCATGGTCGGCGTGGCTTAATGTGAAAGTGCTAATAATATAAACGCCATACCGTACCCCATAAACGATGCATCATATTTATGCTATATCAGGTACATAGATAGGTCATAGTCTGTACATATGTTCTAATGTTGTGGTATATAAATATGGTGAATATAAATGAGTAGGTGGGGCTTATACTGACAAATTCTTGCAATAGGATAAATGAGCAATCGTTTTTGCATCATACTTGCTATGATAATGTTGTTAATTATCGTGCAAATGCTAATGTTGTCAACATTTTTATTTATTTGCATGGTGGGTGTGGTTGATTAATAAATATCCTGGAACAAATATTTCATGATATGCAAAGACATGACAGTTACTGTAGTACAAATTTTGCAAATAAATCAGCTTATGAAAAAGAAGCATCGGAACCACAAAACCCTTAAGCTCTGGTTACTCCTGCTGAGCCACATGTCTCCTGGTAGATAAGATACAGGTTGGGTGGATCTTGAAGCAAAATTAGTTGAAAAGCTTATTTTTCTTTTTTCTCAGTCTCTTGGTTGTCTGCTGTTTGAAATATGTGCCTTTGAGCCAGCGTTTGATGCTACAAGCCTATTGGCTCTCGTCATCAAGATCATGAAGGGTGAATATGCTGTGAGTATTACAACCAAATAAGCTAGTACTTTTATTTCAATGCTATATATATATATATATATATATATATATATATATATATATATATATATATATATATATATATATATATATATATATATATATATATATATATATATATATATATATATATATATATATATTGTATATGTATGTATATCTGGTGAACATTATCCAACTTTTCAGGCTTTTAGTGCAATTATGGATGAATTTCACATATTATTCTCTTTTTAGTTTAAAGGATTAGTTCAGGGGTCAAGCATGTCCATCTTATATGAAAGAGGACTTTAAAAGAAACAAAATAGTGAAGAAAGCATTCAAATATCTTATTCTGTTAAAGGATTAGTTTAGTGGTCAAGAATGTCCATCTTATATGAAAGAAGACTTCAAAAGAAACAAAATGGTGAAGAAAAAATCTTATTCCGGTAAGGAGTATTTTAAAGAAAGTTTATTTAATTTTTTCACTATTTAAATTATTTTTGCTCGAACTTTCTTCAAGTGGTATATTATAAATACTCTTTCTAGATTCAGTTTTACTACTTTTTTGACATATCCCATGGTTTTTAAGCCACAAAATTGCATGCCAAAATATGATAGAATACATAAAAACTTTGGGAATCTGAGGCAATGACATCACAACTAGTCAGATTTCATGACATACTTGACCCCAGAACTAATCCTTTAAGTAGGTGATATATGGGGAATGGTATATGGACGTATAAGGGTGTTTCAGCTGACGTCATGAGGTCACGTGACTTTGTTTACATCGCCATTTTGTTGGGCACCAACACTGTCATCTGCTGTACACTTATTTAGACTTAAAAACGTTTGCATGTTGTTATATAAGATAATGTTTGTAAAATGCCAGAATCATGCTGTGCCGTTGGTTGCACTAATAGACGTGTTCCGGGAAATAAAAAGAAGTTTTTTTTTTTATTTTCATCTGATCCTGATCGACGTTCGAAGTGGATTTCTGCTGCATGATGCAACAGCTTTCAACCTTCTGTTCACACAAGGATTTGCGGCGAGCACTTTATTACTCCTCACTATCCTTACTCTTACACCATTATTTATTAACACCTTCTTGGCACATTTGACTCTGACTGTAGCAGTGCTGTTAAACATCAACAAACCAACTTTTATATCAGGTACATATATGTAGGTTTTGTCTGCATATAACGAACAATCAGATGGCATTCATGTACAATTTTGTATGCCCGGTGAATATATAAAACATAAGGAAATTAAGAAATAAAATCGAAAACGAAAAAAACAAAACTGCAATCAGTAAAATTCGCTTAACTGGTAGGTTAGCATGCAGTATGTTTGTTGTACATGTGATGTAAGCGAGCTGTGTAAAGACGCATGAAATGCAACGATGCTTCCCCTGCAAAATGGCCTCCAGATGAGTTAAGAGTCACGTGATGAAATCCCTCTATAGAGACAACAGTAACTAAAATTGGTCAAAAACTGACCATTGCACATCGTTTGGAATGTTAAGGTCTTTATAAAGTAAAGTATGCAAATTTTATTTAAATTTAATATGACATCACATAGTAAACTCCATGAATTTCCTTATTGTAACTTATTATTTTTCATTCCTTCGCCAATGTTATTTGAATGGGAGCAGTATTGGATTTACTGTATTACTTACCACTTGTAAAACAAACAAAGAATCTCATTGTGAAGAGACAGATTGGTTTCACCATCAGCAAAAGTGGTTGGGACAAATCCCCACTCCCCTCAATCAATGTTGAAAGTCGTATTTTACCATGTTTTTTGCGAAGCGCACAACATCGAAAGGGGGGAGGTGGGGGGAAATGCCTTTTAAAATTTTTAAGCGGTTTTGTCCCAACATATGATTGTAGGTATACTATAGGGCCAGATCATGTGCATAATAAATTTCAGGGCAGAGAATTCACTTGGATTTTGAAATGATGTTTAACCCTTACTCTACCAGGGCTTTAAAAAAAACGACCCCAATTTTCGTAACTTTTTTCATATGCATTTTTGACAACTTTCCTTTCATTTTCTTTCGTTACAAGTTTGGTTGGAATAGATGCTAAGATATTTATCTTTTGAGTAATTAAAACCAATTTAGGAAATGTTGGACAAAATTATGCAAATTAAGCAATTTTTGGCTAAATTTGTCAACAAATGGTCAATCTTTGCAGAAGTATAACTTCTTGTCAGTATTGAAAACAGAGATTTGTGTTACATATTTAGATTCTTTTTGAAATTTCCTTTCCAATGATACTAATCTATAAGTTTTAGAAAGAAAGAAAAGATGAAAACACATCAAAAATGATCAAAGTCAAACGTCTCCTGAAAGCTGCAGCAGAAAAATAATTACGCAGTGAGACTCGAACCCGGAGCGCTCACATGCTAGTCACGTACATTTGCTCTGCGCCACGTAGTCGTTCAAATTGGAGAGGTGTAATTTATTTCTTATAGGCTAGGTTCTAAATAAAGAGGGGTTTGCCTTTATTTATATATCAAATGAAAGGAAATTTCAAGCGCTTTGGAACGGCTGTTCAACAAAGCATGTGTGATGTTCGGTTTGGGTTACACAATTTTTTTTTTAAACGGGGTCAAAAATGGCAGAAATTCATGAAATTTTGAAGAATTTTCTCCAGAACAAAAGATTGCATGTAGGGATTATGAAAATTATACCAGAAACCAATACTATCATGTCTTAGGACTTGCGTGTTTGATTTTGAAGCAAAAATGTGATCTTGAAGTTATCGTAAGATGTAAAAGAAAAAAAGAAACAGATTATAATTTTTTTAGCAATTATTGAGTTTTACCCTTTTTCGATGTACTTTTTCTAAAAATTATGTAATATGACCTCTATAAAAAAGTTTCATTTTGTAAAAGAAATATCCAAGTACTTTAAAATGATACCAAGATTACTCCTATAGGACTGTGGTAAAGTCCCGATTTTATTTTCACAAAAAAGGTGGTTTGAAAATGGTGATACTATAGGGTTAAATCAGTGAGTTATGAACCCTCTGCTGGGTTTGCGTGCAATTTTCTGAAAATATATATCTGCTTTGTTCCTTTTAGCATCTTCTTTTATTAATGATGTACACAAATTATCTTTAAACTGAAATGTATTTCATTTTCTCAGGAATTTCCCACCAATTTTTCTAGTGACCTACAGGGGCTGATCAAAACTCTTCTACTCAAGGATCCAGAAAGCAGACCAAGGTAAGTAAAGTTACATCCATACTCGAGAGTTGAAGGCGTTGGCCATCAGGCCAGTATTTATCCCCGGTTTCCTTAGTTAGCGTAAGGGTATCAAAGCTTTATTTCCCTGGATAGCACATCAGTGCAGTGTAGGTGAACTCCCCAGCATTGCTGGTACTCGATCATTTGCAGCTGATTGACTGGAGGAAGTAAAGTGCCCTGCTCATAGACACAATGCAGCATTCGCGATGGGATTCGAACCTGTAACCTTTTACATACGAGCATGACTCTTAAGCACTGTGCCTCCACACAGTTCTTTCCATTGCACTCAAAGTGGATGCATATACAGTTCTTTCCATTGCACTCGACGTGGATGCATATACAGTTCTTTCCATTGCACTCGACATAGATGCATATACAGTTCTTTTCATTGCACTCGATGTGGATGCATATACAATTCTTTCCATTGCACTCGACATGGATGCATATACAGTTCTTTCCATTGCACTCGATGTGGATGCATATACAGTTCTTTCCATTGCACTCTACGTGGATGCATATACAGTTCTTTCAATTGCACTCGATGTGGATGCATAAACAGTTCTTTCCATTGCACTCGACAGGGATGCATATACAGTTCTTTCCATTGCACTTGATGTGGATGCATATACAGATCTTTCCATTGCACTCGACATGGATGCATATAAAGTTCTTTCCATTGCACTCGATGTGGATGCATATACAGTTCTTTCCATTGCACTCGACATGGATGCATATACAGTTCTTTCAATTGCACTCAATGTGGATGCATATACAGTCCTTTCCATTGCACTCGATGCGGATGCATATACAGCTCTTTCCATTGCACTCGATGTGGATGCATATACACTTCTTTCCATTGCACTCGATGTGGATGCATATACAGTTCTTTCCATTGCACTCGACGTGGTTGCATCAGCCTTCAAAATCATGAATCACTCTCTCTTACGCTCACCTAAAAATATTGTAAATAATTTTGTGCTAAGTTTTTTTAAACCAATATTGCTGGATCTTGTTATTTCCAATAGTGCAGTTAAAACAATCAGGTTGGTTTTCTTTTCTCTGACAGTAAAATGTATACAGTTTGGTGTAATAATCTATGGTTTCAGTGCAATGTAAATATAAAAGTGCAATAACGAATTTGTTTTGTCTTTTCCAACAGTGCAGGGCAAATATTGAAGTGCAATAATTAAATGTTTTTAGTGCATTATCAACATTGAAGTGCATCGACCAAAAACAATAAAATTGATAAATTTGAGTGCTATAACGTGCTACAATTTTGTTCTTCATCTAACAGTGCAGTGTAACCATTTAAGTCCAGTAAATATTGTCTTAATTTCCCTAAAAGTGCAAGTGCAGTAACTATTGTTTTATTTCCCCAAAAGTGTGAGTGCAATAATCTATTGTTTTATTTCCCCAACAGTGTAAGTGCAATACCCCATTGTTTTGTTTCCCCAACAGTGTGAGTGCAATAACCTATTATTTTATTTCCCCAACAGTGTGAGTAAAATAACCTATTGTTTTATTTCCCCAACAGTGTGAGTGCAATAACCTATTGTTTTGTTCACTTTAACAGTACGAGTGCAATAACCTTTTGTTTTATTTCACCAACAGTGCGAGCGCAATCCTTAGTCTTCCATTCATCAAGGTTCATCTCAATCGATTCATCTCAGACCGGGAGAATCAAATTCAACTTTCCAACCATCAGAGATTTGCAGAATCTTTGTGAGTTTATTATTCATTTTAGAGTTAAGAATAATTAACTTCTCTAAGTTAGATGATCGACAGCTCACACACCACATGAATATGCCTAATCTGCGTAACTAAGTGGTGGCAAACATTCTGTGCGGTACTGGTACAGTACAGCTACAGTAGCTAGCAGCACGTGTCCATGCAGTCAATGCAACTTACTGTACAAAACAAATTTCTGCACACACAGACTGAGTGACGGCAAAATGGTGAACGAATATTGTGCTTACGGGCCCGCTGCGGGCTTTGTAAATCTGATTGCTGTTACCCAGAACAGTTAGCAAACTGAATTTTGTTATCACTTTTGCTACAAACTCTAAAGATCCGGAGAAGTGCCATAAATGTCAATGCATTGGTATTGCACGATTGGGTATTTGAGGTTTGTTTGCCCCACCTAACCACCACATTGCTAAGGTGGGCGTGGCCTATTTTTATAATTAGAGAGGTTAATTGTAGTGGATAATCATTTTACCACCTAAAAGTAGGTGGGGTTACAGGGGGGCAGTATCCTCCTTTTATTGTATCAGAAGAGGTCAACATGTTTATACTCCTCATGTTAGTTTCCCCCAAGTTAAATTTGAAACAACTTTTTGGAATCTTTGTGCATTTTTCATCTCTTTGTTTTAGAGTGCAGTGGATAATCATTGTGATCCAGAACCTTAGTGATGACTAAATCAAAACATTTAAAGGATTAGTTCAGTGGTCAAGCATGTCCATCTTATATGAAAGAGGACTTCAAAAGAAACAAAATGGTGAAGAAAGCATTCAAAAATCTTATTCAGTGAAGGAGATATTCAAGTTTAAAGCTCTTGTCTTATCTGTGTTGAAAAGATGGTGTAGTAAGTGTACTATGGAAAGTTGGTGTCTTATTCTGTTAAAGGATTAGTTCAGGGGTCAAGCATGTCCATCTTATATAACGGGCCGGCGAACATGCTGTGTAGGAGGCCTGGGTGGCACAAATGGTGAAATAAGATAACCATTTGAGTTTTCTTTTATTAAAGCCATAATTGGATTATGAACTAAGTTTTAACTATATATCGTGATACTTATTAAACATTTCAGGAAAAAGAGACCAAGTAGTGCAGGCAGATTATCAGAGCAGCTTATCCGAAGGTCAAAAGGTCAAAGTTCAAGATGTAAATCGGCAATGGAAGCCAGAAATAACAATGAGCTTATTGGAGATGGGGATAATATTCAAAAACGTAAGTTGATTAAATTGTGCATATGTTCTCTTTGTCTTCTTGTTCCTCTTGAAAAATAATAAATCACTAATATTTACAACTCGTCCTTCCCTCAATGCACCATTCTTTTCCATTTTCCTCTCATTATTGTTTATAACTGTTACCATAGTTACATGATGAAAATTTGTTGCAATAGATTTTCAGTCCAAAATCCTTAAAGCCTACAAGGTTGAACATCACTTAAAAACATCACCTAAAATCACTCATCAATAAACAAACAAAACCTTCACTGTTAAATACCATCTTATTTGTAAATTATTACTTTAAGCCAGACACATTGACCACAGGGGAATACTTGTGTTGAGTGTGAAAGTTATTGCAGCTGCAGTGAAATTAGTTTGTCAGATTAAGACCATGGAAAGTGAGGTGAAGTGTGTGGAAATCCCTGCTGTAATTGCTTGTGCTGGATTGTGGTGTCTGTGGTGAGCAATATAGAACCCGACAGAGTTTAGATTTTGTCTGGGCTTAAGACACAAAATGTATTGCGAGGTTTAGACTCAATGTTCCTGCACAATTGATCAGACTATGGACATATGAATGATGTTAACAGCACCACCAGACCAATGATGGTTGATGGATTCTGGTATAATTTGGTTAACCCTTAAATGATGGTTGATGGATTCTGGTATAATTTGGTTAACTCTTAAATGATGGTTGATGGATCTGGTATAGTTTGGTTAACCCTTAAATGATGGTTGATGGATCTGGTATAATTTGGTTAACCCTTAAATGATGGTTCATGGATTCTGGTATAATTTGGTTAACCCTTAAATGATGGTTCATGGATTCTGGTATAATTTGGTTAACCCTTAAATGATGGTTCATGGATTCTGGTATAATTTGGTTAACCCTAAAAGTCCCAAAGGGTCCAAAACTTGACTAAAATTTTTGGATTTTTTTTTGTGTATCTTTTCTTTCGTTTTGTATTACTACAAGTTTGGTTTATATGAATAAACTTTTCATTAAAAAAATCAAAATAAAGAAAATATTAACATAAATATGTTATTTATAGGCAAAATTAGGCCAATTTGTTTGAACTTTGTTTTTTTTCTGTGAATAATGAAAATAGAGGATTTTATTGCATATTTAGATGTTTGTAAAATTTTCTTTCCAATGATACCAGTCTTCATTTTTTTCCCTTAAAACTAAACCTGCAAAAACAATAAAATAAACAAAAAATATCACAGTTGTAATTACTCATGGAAAACAAAGCCGCGCATCCGGCCCATGTTGCAATCCCACACGTTAGACTACCTTGCGTTTATTTTAGTGTGTGGATTTGTTTTTACCTTATATTATGGTGGTGAGAAAAGATGGGGTAGTTGTGATTTCAATCGAAAATATGTGGAATAAGGTTTGTGACAATATTTGCATACAGCAAGTGTATTGCGATCAGGAGCTACAATTTGTTTCAAAATTTGGTCTCAAAAAGGCTAAAAATCATGAAATTTTGCACAACTATTGCCAAAAAAAGATATTGATGATAGAGTCAGTGAAAGTTTGACCACAATTGGATGCATGGATATCTTTGCAAGTTCTTTACAGGTTTCAGGCGAAAGCAATGTTTGGAAATATTGCAAGTGAGTCTTTTATAAAAAACTCATTAAATTTTGTACATTTTTTTTTCCAATTTTCTTTATTTTAATCGTTCTTTTTTTCAAAAATCTTTAAGAAAACCTCCATCAAAAAGTTACATTTTCTGGAAGAACTATGCAAGCTATTTCAAATGATACCAAGATCACTGCTGTGGGCCTATTGGACAAAGTAAAATCATTTTTTAAATAGTGCATGTCACAAACAGCATGGGAATTTAAGGGTTAAACAGTTGTGAGTGTGATGTAATTATTCTCGTAGATAATAATATAATACATATATATATATATATATTACTTATTGATACGTGTAGTATTAATGTATTATTAATATAACAACCCCCCTCCCCCACCCTATAAAAACACAAGTAATCCGTATTCGACGTATTAAGGGCCCCTGCTCTAATAAGCGCCCATAGAACATTTATTGAATGGTAATGTAAGTTATTTCATTAATTTGACAACTCAAAATAGTTTTGTTACATTATTTGCTTATTTTCATCTGACACTCACAATATTTTTGTAGTGGTCATTGTGGGGCTAGTATAGAACCAGTTCACACAATGCAGTTTGAATAGCACACTGTACGCAATCCCAGAGCATGGGCGCTTATTAGGAAGAAACTTTGGACCTAAAATCTGGTGCAATTCTATTTTCGTTAGTGCCCTGGTGCTTATTATGTCGATTATATAACATTGTTTAGATAATAAGTTGAAGATGGATACTGACAGAATTAGTTTGCTAAAACAGTTGTTGAAGATGATGCTATTTTTGTAAGGCAGTTGTTTAAGATGATACCATTTTTGTAAGGCAGTTGTTTAAGATGATACCATTTTTGTAAGGCAGTTGTTTAAGATGATACCATTTTTGTAAGGCAGTTGTTTAAGATGATACCATTTTTGTAAGGCAGTTGTTTAAGATGATACCATTTTTGTAAGGCAGTTGTTTAAGATGATACCATTTTTGTAAGGCAGTTGTTTAAGATGATACCATTTTTGTAAGGCAGTTGTTTAAGATGATACCATTTTTGTAAGGCAGTTGTTTAAGATGATACCATTTTTGTAAGGCAGTTGTTTAAGATGATACCATTTTTGTAAGGCAGTTGTTTAAGATGATACCATTTTTGTAAGGCAGTTGTTGAAGATGATACCATTTTTGTATGGCAGTTGTTTAAGATGATACCATTTTTGTAAGGCAGTTGTTTAAGATGATACCATTTTTGTAAGGCAGTTGTTTAAGATGATACCATTTTTGTATGGCAGTTGTTTAAGATGATACCATTTTTGTATGGCAATTGTTTAAGATGATACCATTTTTGTAAGGCAGTTGTTGAAGATGATACTATTTTTGTAAGGCAGTTGTTTAAGATGATACCATTTTTGTAAGGCAGTTGTTTAAGATGATACTATTTTTGTAAGGCAGTTGTTTAAGATGATACCATTTTTGTAAGGCAGTTGTTGAAGATGATACTATTTTTGTAAGGCAGTTGTTTAAGATGATACCATTTTTGTATGGCAGTTGTTTAAGATAATACCATTTTTGTATGGCAGTTGTTTAAGATGATACCATTTTTGTAAGGCAGTTGTTTAAGATGATACCATTTTTGTAAGGCAGTTGTTGAAGCTGATACTATTTTTGTAAGGCAGTTGTTGAAGATGATACTATTTTTGTAAGGCAGTTGTTTAAGATGATACTATTTTTGTAAGGCAGTTGTTGAAGATGATACTATTTTTGTAAGGCAGTTGTTGAAGATGATGCTATTTTTGTAAGGCAGTTGTTTAAGATAATACCATTTTTGTAAGGCAGTTGTTTAAGATGATACCATTTTTGTAAGGCAGTTGTTTAAGATGATACCATTTTTTGTAAGGCAGGTGTTGAAGATGATACTATTTTTGTAATGCAGTTGTTGAAGATGATACTATTTTTGTAAGGCAGTTGTTTAAGATGATACCATTTTTGTAAGGCAGTTATTTAGGATATTACCATTTTTGTAAGGCAGTTGTTGAAGATGATACTATTTTTGTAAGGCAGTTGTTTAAGATGATACTATTTTTGTAAGGCAGTTGTTGAAGATGATACTATTTTTGTAAGGCAGTTGTTTAAGATGATACTATTTTTGTAAGGCAGTTGTTTAATGTTGATACTATTTTTGTAAGGCAGTTGTTTAAGATGATACTATTTTTGTAAGGCAGTTGTTTAAGATGATACTATTTTTCAGAGGCAGTTGTTGAAGATGTTCTTGTAGATGATTAGTGAAAGATAGATGTAGGTAGAAAATGAGCATAATGATGTATGGGGAATCCCCCCTTCCCCACACACACACACAAACACCCATGCACATATGCACACAATATTTTCAGTATTTATACATTTTTTATGATGAAATTTTATATATTGTATATTTTGTATATTAGCATAGTACATTCTCATTGTTGTAATGATGAGTGGAACATTATGTATGCCAGCAGGACAGATTATCATTCAGTTATCCAACTTATTTTCATTCCTTAGATAATAAATGGAAGACGGCCATCCCAGAACCTCGAGAATCAGGAGAGTATTCAGACGATTTCTCGTCATCTGGTGAGGAGAGTGAGGATGATGATAAGATGAATCAAGACCAGTTGATGCAGACAGGGAAAGAGTCGCTCAACAGCGGTGAAGAAGAGGATGGTAAGTAGAAGTGGTATGGTTATGTGAGGATGATGATAAGATGAATCAAGACCAGTTGATGCAGACAGGGAAAGAGTCGCTCAACAGCGGTGAAGAAGAGGATGGTAAGTAGAAGTGGTATGGCTATGTGAGGATGACGATAAGATTAATTAAGACCAGTTGATGCAGACAGGGAAAGAGTAGCTCAACAGCGGTGAAGAAGAGGATGCTAAGTAGAAGACGTTTGGATATAGCCACGCGAAAAAATGGGAATTCACAGAAAGAATAAAAAAAAAACAATTTTGTTTAGATTTCTTGAGTAATAAATAGTATATGTGGTAAATATGTGCTCTTAAACGTCTCCCATGTAAATATCGATGAATAGTACTGTACATTAAATTCGATAGAGGGAAGCATACAAAATTGTATTTACTACAATTATTTTTAGTATATTATTTTTGCACGATTTTTTATGGGAAGATTTTCGACACCTTTATTCAGAACGGCAGGAAATTTTATAATTGCAACTCTGTGCGGAAGATATCTTTGTTAAAGGTACATAGACAAGTAAAGATTTTATATTCATCGGAAAGGGCTGTAAATTGTGGATGGAATACGTCATTAAATTATGTCAAAAGGTAATGTAGTTTTCAAGTTATGGCTAATCAAAGCCAGACGGGGAAAGAGCTGCTCAACAGTGGTGAGGACGAGGATGGTGAGTAAAAGCATGTTGAATATGCAAATGAAGTTTGAATTGTTAATATGTAAATATGAATATTAATTAATTGTGCAGCACGTTTGGCGGTTCTTTCTCCCAGTGTGAGTAAGATTCTCAGATGATAGACTTATTCTTTTGGTTTCTTATCTTGTGGAAAGTGGCCAGAGTTCAGCTGATGTCATCCATGTTAAATGAATATGCAAATGAAGCTTGCAGCAAAATAAATGAATATATAGATTTGCATAATCATGAGCCAGGCCTGTTGCATATGCATCATGTCTGACATATAACTTGTGTAATATGCAAATGACTCATTAATTGAATTTGCAGAAATTCCTCTGGTGCCATTTTCCAGTGCGAAAAAGATGTTCAGATGTATGGACCCATTCAATGGTGCTTTATCTTACGACTGGAACCTACAGGCTACAGGTTCTGAATTAATTTTTCCAAGGGCCATCATTTCACAACAGCCTCAGGCTGCGGGTCAATCGCATGGCAAAACCAGCATCACATGACAAACAAAACCCGTCAAAACATTCCTGAATACAAACAAGTTGAGAGCGCGTGTTTGATAAGAAGGATGCACGCCAGATGTCGGCGGTTCTCTTATCCACCTTCCTTTGACAAGTCCAGTGGCGTCACCAGAGATTTTTGTTTGGGAGGCAGAGCATTTCAGAGGAGGAAAATGGGGGGCACTATAATAGTGGCACCTAATGGTAGCATTCGAAGCATGCACGTACCGGCATGGGGTCCAGCGGCCCGCTTAAGGGCCCCTGGTGGGGTCCAGGGGCAAAGCCCCCTGAAGCTCTGCAGATTTCTTGTTTAATGCCCCAAAATGGCTTAAAATCAAGCACAGAAATTACAAAATTAAATTGAAGACAGAAAGAAAATGTTGTGCCTTCCCTTAGCAACGCCACTGGACAAGCCCCGAGTCTGCCCAATTTATATCGGCACTGAAGATAACATTTTATTTGCTGCTGATCTGCCTAGAAAAACCCAAAGTAAACAAGTATTTTTACCAATCTCTTTCAGATTGATCAGTATAATTTCTTTTTCTTCTCAATACGACTACTGTTCTAGCCAGATTGGATTGCCTATTAAGAATCACAGCTATACGCTGATGTCAGCAATATTAAATATCCCAATCAATCAATGAATAATAAATATGTAAATTCAAATATTAAGTTTTTTGCAGAAATTCCTGAGGTGCTATCCCCAATGCGAGCAAATATTCTTTATCTTTTGGGAAAGAGCCCAGAAGCAAATTCAACTAATGTCAGCCATGCTGAATATGCAAATGAAGCTATGAATAATGAATATGTAAATTTATTCATTCATTTTGCAGAAATTTCTGAGGTGCTATCCCCAATGCGAGCAAATGTTCTTTATCTTTTGGAAAGAGCCCAGAAGCAAATTCAACTGATGTCAGCCATGCTGAATATGCAAATGAAGCTATAAATAATGAATATCTTAATTTATAAATTTATTTTGCAGAAATTTCTGAGGTGCTATCCCCCAATGCGAGCAAATATTCTTTATCTTTTGGGAAAGAGCCCAGAAGCAAATTCAACTGATGTCAGCCGTGCTGAATATGCAAATGAAGCTATGAATAATGAATATGTAAATTTATTAATTCATTTTGCAGAAATTTCTGAGGTGCTATCCCCCAATGCAAGCAAATGTTCTTTATCTTTTGGAAAGAGCCCAGAAGCAAATTCAACTGATGTCAGCCATGCTGAATATGCAAATGAAGCTATGAATAATGAATATGTAAATTTATGAATTTATTTTGCAGACATTTTTGAGGTGCTATTCCCCAATGCGAGCAAATGTTCTTTATCTTTTGGAGAGAGCCCAGAAGCAAATTCAACTGATGTCAGCCGTGCTGAATATGCAAATGAAGCTATGAATAATGAATATGTAAATTTATTAATTCATTTTGCAGAAATTTCTGAGGTGCTATCCCCCAATGCGAGCAAATGTTCTTTATCTTTTGGAGAAAGCCCAGAAGCAAATTCAACTGATGTCAGCCGTGCTGAATATGCAAATGAAGCTATGAATAATGAATATGTAAATTTATAAATTTATTTTGCAGGAATTTCTGAGGTGCTATCCCCCAATGCAAGCAAATGTTCTTTATCTTTTGGAAAGAGCCCAGAAGCAAATTCAACTGATGTCAGCCGTGCTGAATATGCAAATGAAGCTATGAATAATGAATATGTAAATTTATTCATTCATTTTGCAGAAATTCCTGAGGTGCTATCCCCTGAATGTGAGAAAGATGCACAGATGATGATGGACTCACCCACTGGTTCTTTATCTTCTGGGGTGAGCCCAGAGGCAATCTCAACTGATGTCAGCAATGTTGAATATGCAGATGAGGCTGTAATTGATGAATATGCAGATGATTTTGAGGAAATTGAATCTGATGAGGTAGAGTGATTTTATCTTATTTTGGATTAGTATGAATACCAGTTATCAGAATATATTTACAATAACATAAATATTTTTGTAATGAAAATTGTGCCGGACATGCAAGTATTTTTGCTATTCTTGAGGTCGGACATCCGGGATTGTTGTGGTGCACGGCGACGTAACAATGTTTTTTGACAATATCAAACTTCAGTCAAAGGGGAAAACAAACCGTTGCAGTCAATGGGAGGGAAACATATTTTTTGTCGTCTTTCTACAAATACTGGACAGAATTTATTTTTCTTCAAATATGTTGTGTATTAGATAATAGTTTCCAATATATACGAGTACCATTAACTTTCGCTGACTGGCTGAGGCGACACAAAGTATTCATAAAAAATATCCCATTGACTGTAATGATAAAGTTTCCCCTCCAACTTGGCAAAGCTGTACTGAACTCATGCACGGTTACGTTGATTCTGACCGCGAGAATTAACTTTTCCATGTTTCAAAATAGGCCACGCCCACCATAGCAACGTGGTGACTATGTGGGGCAAACAAACCTAAAATCCGCAATCGTGCATTACCAATGCGTTGACATTTAGATGTTCGCGAGGCATGCCACAAGCTTTGAATTATTTATGGCACTTCTCCGGATCTTTAGAGCTTTTAGCAAATAGGATAAACAAAATTAAGTTTACTAACTGTTCTGGGTAATAGCAATCAGATTTACAAAACCGTGGGGGCCCATAAGTGCAATTTTTGCTCACCATTTTGTTGTCACCCAGTCTATGTGTGCAGAAATTTGTCTTTTACAGTAAGTTGCATTGACTACATAAGTGCGCCGCTAGCTAGCTGTACTGTACCAGTAAACGCGTAAGATGATTGCCACCACTTAGTCACACAGTTTTTGTTGCTAGGCAAATTCTTGCGGTGATTGCTTAAAACAAGCTGTCAATCATTAAACCCAGAAAGGTCAATTGCATTCATGAGGATATTATAACAAACTTAAAGGAGCTAGCAGCTGAAAAGTGAGGATGTATTATGCTTGAGTTTCAAGAATATTCTAACACACTTTTCATACATGTGATGGTCATGCTATGTAAATACCGTAACTACAATTTATCAAAATATATGGCCGATTTTAGAAAGCTTAATCTTCCTGCATGTCAAAAACCACAACTATTTCTGTGATACTAGTAGCCCTGTCTGAACTTTCCGCTGCACTGATTCAATGAAACGATCTATTATTAACCAGCTTTATCACACAAGTGCAGTGTATTTGCTTGCCTTGTTAGTTCAGAATGGTGATGCGGAAAGCTTATTGAGCAACAATAGTTGGCTGTTTAACGCATTTAGAGCTACAGTGATTTGTCTGCAGAAAGCATGCATGAGTAACCTTAGTTGTAATTGATGCAGTTTTCTTGTAGAAATATTTTCAGCACAGAGCCTGCAGACCTTTGATACTGATGTCTAAAGTAATCATAATTATTTCTTATTAATTATTAAGTATGTTTTCAATGACACCAGCCTATTAAACCTGTGTTATTTTCAACTTCCATTTACTTTCAAAACAGACCCTTAGCTTTTGGCCTATAGCGTCTTTAATAACGCAGTGATGAATGTATAGGGAGGGGTCCACCGTCAGATATTTCTCCATTGTGATTGAAAATTTTTGAACGCATAATCTTCCTAATTTTGCAAACAGGATTTAGATAAGATATTGATGTACTGCTGCTGAAGGTGGATATGCTGCGTACAGTGATGACAGCTTTGTGAGGCTTTAGAAGATTCTAATTGCTAAATATTTCTAAATTTGCAAACAGGATTTGGATAATACTGATGAACACCTATACTGCTTCTGAAGGTAGAAATGCTGTGCACAGGGATGACAGCTTTGTGAGGTTTCAGAAGATTATTTTTGTTTTATATTTTTAATCTTGCACACAGGATTTAGATGAAATACGGATGGATACCCGTACAGTCGCTGAGGGCGAACATGCTGCGTACAGCGATGACAGCTTTGTGAGGCTATTGTGAGAATATTATCATTGTTTTGATTGTTCTTTTTTTACAAACAGGATTTAGATGAAATACTGATGAATGCCCGTACTGCTGCTGAAGGCAGAGATGCTGTGTACAGTGATGACAGCTTTGAGGAGGATGAAGACCAGGCAGAGGACGGAAGAAGATGCAGGAAGTTTATCGAAGAGTAAGAAAACTTTTTTAGTAGGTGTTGTAATCTTCTTGCTTAACTTTCTGGTGTGCTCTATTCCAAGGTTGCACTATTTTGCAGGTTGCACTATTCCCAGGTTACACTATTCCCTGGTTACACTATTCCCATGTTGCACTATTCCCATGTTGCACTATTCCCAAGTTACATTACTCCCAGGTTGCACTATTCCGAGGATGCACTATTCCCAGGTTACACTATTCCCAGGTTGCACTATTTCCAGATTGCACTATTTTCAGATTGCACTATTCCCAAGTTATATTGCTCCCAGGTTACACTATTCCCATGTTGCACTATTTCCAAGTTACATCACTCCCAGGTTGCACTATTCGCAGGTTGCATTATTCGCAGGTTGCACTATTCGCAGGTTGCATTATTCCCAGGTTGCACTATTCCCAGGCTACACTATTCCCAGGTTGCACTATTTCCAGATTGCACTATTTTTAGATTGCACTATTTTCAGATTGCACTATTTTCAGATTGCACTATTCCCAGGTTGCACTATTCCAGGTTCGCATTATTCCCATGTTGCTCTATTCCATGATCGCATTATTCCCATATTGCACTATTCCCAGGTTGCACTATTTCCAGGTTGCACTATTCCCAGGCTGCTCTATTTCCAGGTTGCACTATTTGGAAGTTGTACTAATCGGAAGTTGCACTATTTGGAAGTTGTACTAATCGGAAGTTGCACTATTTCCAGGTTGCACTATTCCCAGGCTGCACTATTCAAAAGTTGCACTAATCGGAAGTTGCACTAATCGGAAGTTGCACTAATCGGAAGTTGCACTAATCGGAAATTGCACTACTCCCAGGCTGCACTATTCCCAGGTTGCACTGTCTATTCCCAGGTTGCACTATCTATTCCCAGGTTGCACTATCAAGTTAGGCCGTGATAATTTAGGCATAATTTACATTTTTAAATGCGCAAAAATGTTGCAAAAAGTAAATAAATCTAATTTAGAATGGTTTTCCTTCGCTCCATATCGGCAAACTCAGATGAAAGTTGGCAAAAGGAACAAAAAACGAGGCCCAGTACAGGCATCTCACTCGATGGTGACATCGTTGTGTTGTTCAAAACAAATTGTATACCTGTGATGAACGTGATGAAAAATACAACGTAATGGTAACGCTATAGTTGGGAATGTTATATACAATAAGCCCTATGTAGTGTAGATATATGCAGGGAATTGGAATGATGTGATGTTTAGGAGCTTGTACACATGTCAGGTAATTACTAAGTGTAGTGATAGTTGATTGTGTTTTACGTTTATATTTACTGCTCTGCTCTTCAGTGTTGATCCCAATCCCTGTTAGATGTGTCTCACTTCCAATTTTTCACAGGTTATTCTCTAAGTAAAAATAAAATGACCAGTAAAATTCAAAGGCTTCAAATACCTCAACACATGATGAAGAGACAGTTCTATAGTACAATAGAAAGACAACTGCTACTTGCATGAACCGGTTTTTTTTTATATTATCCATGACAAGTTACTTTTCAGATTTAAGAGTAAAATTAAATTGCTTACCAATCAATAATAATGTCACAGTCAAGAAACAACTATTAACGTTTGATGATTTTAACACTTTTAAGTTCCCTTTTTTTTCAAAATCCCCCCCCAAAAAATTACACAAGGGGGCGGATTTTGCCTTATAGAGTGAACACTGGTCCATAATTTGTTGTCCAAAGAGAATGAGGGGTGTGGATGGACTATATTGTTTTAAATTGTTTTAAATTGTTTTGTTTTTAAATCCATTTGAGCCGTTAGGCTCATAGACCCAGTGCTTATCCCTGGTTTCCATGGCGCAAACAGATGCAAGCACATGACGCCAGTGTGGGAGTGTAAAATGATATTAAGAAAGCTAGGTTCTTGTATTGCGTTTAATGTGTCTCCTGGTTCATGTTTTGTTCTCAGACATTGTAAAGAAGTACTTGGTGAAGATGTTTTTGAAGAAATGCAGACGAAGATGAAGAATAACCAGGGCCAAATATCTGCAAGTGATTTAAGGTGAGTTTAAACTACATTCATTAGTAAAACTAATTGCAAAATGTTTTATTGTGGCGCCTCATATTTCTTTAAGAAAAAAAGTCAAAAGTATTCCTGTAGAGAGTATATGCTTCATTTTCCATTGACTTCAAATGGTCACCCTGTGCACAGTATGCAATTACTGGTCACCCTGTGCACAGTATGCAATTAATGGTCACCCTGTGCACAGTATGCAATTAAGTTTCAGTTGAGAACTTCATTACATGTTGGAGTCTCTTTATCTCCAACTACATCAACAAAACCTGGCAAAACTCCTAGAATCATGAAACCAGTAATAAACTTCACACCATCAAACCCAAGTCAGGACCAACACCCCTCTGCATAGTCACAATCGCAGGGAAAACATCATTGTCATCCGCCTCGGCCACTCCTCTCTTACTCACTCCCATCTCTTATCTGGCTCCCCCGCCCCTCTCTGCCCCACTTGCAACATCGATCTCTCCATCATACATAGTTTCTTAACCTGTCCCCTATACCAGAACTCCAGATCTCTTCTTTTATCACTCTCCTCAAATCTTGGACCTATTCGAAAGCAATTTTATCTAAAACATCATCAATTTCCTCCGCAAGAACAATCTCTTCCACCACATGTAATCTCTTGCCCCCTCCCTTTCTACACCTAACCTTACACAACCCTTTCTTTCACGTTAATTTTTCTCCCACATTCAGTCTTTCCCCTTTATCTCACTTGCAAACTTTCTATCTCCTCACTATCCTAGCTCTTACACCATTATTTATTAACATCCTCTTGGCTCATTTGATTCTGATCTTCCATCTCCTCACTATCTTAACTCTTACACCATTATTTATTAACACCCTCTTGGCACATTTTTGACTCTGACTGTTGCAGCGCCGTTAAACGTCAACAAACCGAACCAAACCATGAAGTGATAAACATGTTTTGCTTTGGCGCAGTAAATAGTTGTCAATGTTGTCCATGCAATCAAGGACTGCAAAGCAGTCTTGGTATGATGGTCAAAAACCTTATTGTACTTACTCAAATTGTACTTATTAATAATAATAGATTAGTCATCTTTAGTTTGATATTTTGTAAGTATTTATCTAAAATATTTTGTGTGAATATGGACACCCGCTTATTCTGTACTCAGAGCATTTTTAAATACAATCATGGACAAAAATCATTGAAACACTTAGTGAAATTAAGTGATGCTTTTCATGAACCTGCTTTTCTACTGTAAATTATTCCACATTTAGAAATCATAAAGGCTTGAATTTTTTTTCTATTGCTTCAATCTTTATTCTTTAATTTGTAAATAATATTTTAGAATTTTAAGGACATTGTTATAATTTCATTGATGCCGCCAGTATCCCCCTCCCCTACCTCACTATCCTAACCATCCTCCCCTCCCCCTTTTCCTCACCATTTAATGTTAACCAGTGTTAATTTATTTTCTCTAGAAATGACGTTAAAACATAAAGAAATCCAAACATTGAAATGGAGGAGGGGATAGGGAGTTACAATTCTCGGAAAAAAATATCAAAGAAACATAAAACTATAAGATATGTACATAGTTCATATAACACAGAATTGTTCCAACAATTTTTTCCAAGATTGTAGGAATGACTATGCTAAAAGATGTGTGCCCCACAATGCAATGTTCTTGTGAGTATAGACACTATACTCACATATGTTTATATACTGTTTGTTGATTAACATAAATGAATCCTTGTAGAGAGTCAGTGTTGATCTTATTATGACAATTTCTTTTCTAAAAATGATAAACCATTGAGTAAGTATATAGACTACAAATACTTAACCCTTATACTCTACTCTAGCAGGGCCTTGAAAAAAGCAAATCCAATTTGCGTACCTTTTTTTCATGTGCATTTTTGACAACTTTTATTTCATTTTCTTTCGTTACAAATTGGTTGGAATAGAGGCTAAGATATTTATCTTTTGAGTAGTGAAAGCCAATTTAGGAAATATTGGACAAAGATATGCAAATTAAGCAATTTTTAGCTAAATTCGGTCAACAAATGGTCAATTTTGCAGAAGTATAACTTCTTGTCAATATTGAAAACAGAGATTTGTGCTACATATTTAGAATTGTTTTGAAATTTCCTTTCCAATGATGCTAATCTATGATTTTAGAAAGAAAGGAAAGATGAAAACACCAAAAATGTTTATAATCAAAAGAATCCTGAAAGCTGCAGCAGAAAAATGATTACGCAGTGGTCATGGTGAGACTCGAACCCAGAGCGCTCGCATGCTAGCTGCGTACATTTCCTCTGCACCACATAGTAGTTCAAATTGAAGAGGTGAAATATTATTCTTATTGGTAAGGTTCTAAATAGAGGGGGTATGCCATTATTTATATATTAAATAAACGGAAATTTCAAGCACTTTCAAACGGCGCTTCAACGAAGCATGTGCGATGTACGGTTTGGGTACACGATTTTTTAAAGAAATAAATGGCAGAAATTCATGAAATTTTGAAGAAATTTTTCCAGAATAAAAGATTGCAGGTAGGGATTATAAAAATTAGACCAGAAACCAATACTATCATGTTTTAGGATTTGCGTGTTTGATTTTGAAGCAAAAATGTGATCTTGAAATTATTGTAAGTTTAAAAGGAAAAACAAAACATATTTTTTAAATTTTTCAGCAATTTTTGAGTTTTGCCAAAATTCTGTAATATGACTTCTATAAAAAAGTTACATTTTGTGAAAGAAATATCCAAGTACTTTAAAATGATACCAAGATTACTCCCCGCATGGTAGAGTAAAGGTTTAAGAGGGATTCTACAGGCGAACAGGTAGCTCAGTTGGCAGAGCACACGACTGAGATGCCGGAGGTCCCGGGTTCAAGTCCGGTCAGGTCTTAATTCGATTTTTCCACATGCAGACATATACGCCAAACATCAAAGCGGAAACATTTCGTCTGTAGCTTCTACTCCTCTTTCAGTGTTGAGAAAAGTGACAATGGTTGAATGGCGCACACCATCCCATCGGAGGTTAAGCTGTCAGTCCTGAGGGCAGGACAGTCACCACCCCCTACCTGGCTCTCTGAACACTTGTCAAGAAGAGAAGTGTGAAAACACAATGTTTATTCACTTCCTGTCCTTTACCAGTCGAAGTTAAGTTCATGTGCACCGATTTGTTGGTAAACACGATCTGCCAATCAGAATAGTTTGTTTGTATTGCCTAGTTTTCTCTACATTAACATGAGAACTGGTCTTGAATTTCTTTCCAGATTGGAGTTCGAACACAAAGTCGGAAAAGACTTAAAAGAGACATGTTATCTACTCACTGAGCTCTTATTGCCCTCGGAGGCAGCTTTTGCACAGAAATCATGAAATACTTGGTGATCATGAGGCCACAAGAAGGGTGAAGCAAGGGTGCAGTGAAACAAGGGCTTAGTGGTCATGAGAGCCACAAGAAGGGTGATGCAAGGGTGCAGTGGAACAAGGGCTTGGTGGTCATGAGAGCCACAAGAAGGGTGATGCAAGGGTGCAGTGGAACAAGGGCTTGGTGATCATGAGGGCCACAAGAAGGGTGAAGCAAAGGTGCAGTGGAACAAGGACTTGGTGATCATGAGGGCCACAAGAAGGGTAACACAAGGGTGCAGTGGAACAATGGCCCAGGTACATGGACAGTGCTTGTGGAGGATTCAGGACATGTTAGAACCATGACATGTTCATACAATGTTTTGTATAGTAAGCAGTAAACTGAGGATTATAGTATCTAGTATCATCAGGTATTTTTTAAATAAAAAAGGCAATTTTGAATCAAAATTGTATAATTGAGCCAAAAATGAAACAAAATTAAGATTGGGAAGTAACAGTAGCCTTTAATGCTTATTATGGCTTTGAGAACAATTAGGTACATTTTTCTTTTCTACCAGTTGATTGTTAAATAAATGTGTGATGGGCATGTTCGTCATGATGCCAAATGAAACCCATTTCGAACACTACCCACAGCAGTATATAACTTTGGTGACACGGGTACTTGGACCAAATTATGAGGGCGCAATTTTTCAGAAACTCACAGAAAATACTCAGCAAAGCTTTCTGACCATGGTGAACTACAAAATGTCTAATATTACCTAGTAGTTACCTAGTACCTTACCTAGTAGTTACCTAGTAGTTTTACCTAGTACCTTACCTAGTAGTTACCTAGTAGGTACCTAGTAGGTACCCAGTAGGTACCCAGTAGTTACCCAGTAGGTACCCAGTAGGTACCCAGTAGTTACCCAGTAGGTACCCAGTAGTAGGTATGTAGTAGTTACCCAGTAGTTACCGAGTAGGGTACCCAGTAGGTACCTAGTAGGTACCCAGTAGGTACAGTTACCCAGTAGGTGAGTAGTAGTTACCTAGTAGTTGTCTGAGATTCATTAAATATAAGATTTGATCATTTTAGGAGGCGAAACAGGTCCATGAATATTCTTGCGGTCGAGTCAATGTAAACTGTGTACGGGCTCAGTATGGTTTTGCCAAGTTTGAGGGGAAACTTTATCATTACAGTCAATGAAATATTTCGTTATGAATACTTTGTGTTGCCTCAGCCAGTCTGCCAACATTTATTAGTACTCATATATGTTGAAAACTAGTATCTAATACACATAATATTTGAAGAAAAATAAATTCTGTCCAGTATTTGTTGAAACATGACAACAAATATGTTTTCCTCCCATTGACTGCAATGATAACTACTGACTGTTTGTTTTCCCCTTTGACTGAAGTTTGAGATCATGAAAAAAAGTATTGTTACATCGCCGTGCACCGCAACATTCCCGGATGTCTGACCTCAAAAATTTGAAAAATTATTCCAGAAACACATCCATCTTAGTTGTGTCTATCTCAGACACAGCTAGACTTAATTACTAGTCTGAGCAAGTAGTCTATAGTTCACCCCCATTGGAGGACCTGGTGATTAAGTCTTGAGTCTGGAAAGTAGAGACTCAAATCTGAGACTGCATGGAGTTGACTTTTTGTAGGCAATCTCACCCCATTGGAGTCATTGTAGGCAACCTCACCCCATTGAAGTCATTGTAGGCAACCTCACCCCATTGGAGTCATTGTAGGCAACCTCACCCCATTGGAGTCATTAAAGGCAATCTCACCCCATTGGAGTCATTGTAGGCAATCTCACCCCATTGGAGTTATTGTAGGCAATCTTACCCCATTGGAGTCATTGTAGGCAACCTCACCCCATTCGAGTCATTGTAGGCAACCTCACCCCATTCGAGTCATTGTAGGCAATCTCACCCCATTGGAGTCATTGTTGATTGATTTTGAGTTCAGCAAATACTGGATTCTATTCTGTTCTCGATTCATAGATAGGATTACAACACTGTGTTAGAGGATTCTAGATGAGTCTTAACGTGTTGGAACAAGACAGTTGCTCAAAATGTATACTATGCAACATTAAAGGATTAGTTCAGTGGTCAAGCATGTTTATCTTATATTAAAGAGGACTTCAAAGAAACAAAATGGTGAAGAGAGCATTCAAAAATCCTATTCCGTTAAGGAGATTTTCAAGTTTAAAGTTTGGTATCATTTGTATAGAAATAACTGAAATCAGACTAGTTGTGATGTCATAGCCTCAGATCCTCAAAGTCTTTATGTAATCTATCATATTTTGTCTTGCAATTTTGTGGCTTATAAACCATGGGATATATCAAGAATGTAATAAAACAATCTAGGAGGGGTATTTATAATATACCACATGATGGAAGTTTAAAGAAAAATAATTTAAACAGTGAAAAAATTAAATAAACTTTCTTTAAAATACATAAAGACTTTGAAGAATTTGAGGCTGTGATGTCACAACTAGTCTGATTTCAGTCGTTTCTACAGAAATGATACACAATTTTAAACTTGAATGTCTCCTTGACAGAATAAGATTTTCGAAAGTTTTTTTCTTCATCATTTTGTTTCTTTTGAAGTCCTCTTTCATATAAGATGGGCATGCTTGAACATTGAAGTAATTCTTTTATATCTAACACTTAACAATATCTTCAAGGGTGGATCCAGGAAGATAAAATAAGAAGCGAGTTACACTACAAATTTATTGCTCTCAAAGATGATTTTTTTTAAAGCATTGTGGACAATGGTGTGGTCCTGGAGGAGGGTGGAGGACCACATCTCCCATTTTAACGATATGACATGTTCCCCTCTGGGCATTGACATCAAAAGTTATGGTTGGACCCTTAAGTTTTGTTTATTTATTTATTTCCACTAATTAATGTGATAACAGAAAGAAACAAAACAGAAAACATTTATAACACAAGAACAGTTTGAGTGGTGGCCAAACCCATGCTTGTGAAGAATATCTGTAAATGTGACATATTTGAGATAAAGTTACTATTGTCTGTTTGGCGGTTTGTTTGAAGAGCTCGAGATGGGCTCTTTACATGCCAAAAAGTTTCTCTTTAAGCCTACACCGAACCCGACACCTGAGTTAATCCTGAAACCTCTAATATGACAATTACCAACCCGACTTTCTGTTCAGTGTATTGTGTTTCCTTTCCAAACAATGATTGTTTATCTGCCATTCCCATACACACCATAGCCAAGTAACCCAAGGTTATTTGTGTGTATAAGATCATAGAAAGCCAGTACTGAGTAATCAGGGAACTTTTGTGATTGAAATCAATCACCCGTGTTAGGTGTCTTAGTGGGAGGAATTTTGTTGCGAACTGGTAATAAAAAATTATCTGTGTATCATATGCCTGAGGTGATGTGTGCATTAACTGTGAAAGAATTACATGTCTTATTATGCCCCTGAAAGTTCTTTCATAAGATCTTTCAAAAGACTCAAACGGGAGAGTTGGGGGTGGGGTGACAGGGGAGATCCTGCCCCCTATGCAGCCCTCCTGGATCATGTATGATTTTGTTCATACGAATGTGTCAAAATGAATGGAAATTTGTTTTTCTTAAGCATTTTCAGACATACATTAATTTATTGTCCAAATTCTTTCATTGCAGCTCTATGTATAGATGTATGAATGTTTATCTTTAATGCTGCTTTTAAGTAACGCCTTGAACTTTATACCTTCCAACCTAAATACCTTGACTTATGAAGACTTCATTTAAAGCATATAATTTGTATATGATTTGTATATAATTTGTATATAACTGATAAAAGGAGATCATTTACACTGAGACTATTTAGATTGTTTATGCTAATGATCTAAGAATGAATGATACCATAGTGGTAAGGGTCAAAATCTCCCAACAATTTTCATTAAATGACCTGTCGGCTAAACAATGACAGTGTTAATTTGTGCCAATTTTTGTAGATTTTAACAATAAAAGTTGCATTAAACAGTCTTTTTTTACACAAGCAAACACATTCCCAAAATTCATTGGGAAAACGTACTAATTTTAAGTAATCTGGCCGGGATTAAGTAGCACTTGTGATATTCCGCACTGCTGGGTGCAAAAAAACTATTCAATTTATGTGACTTACGCCCTCACTTTTCGACTGCCTTCTCCATTTATGCAACTTCTTGGACCAAATATTTGTATGCTTTCGTTAAATAATTTTAGATTATTAAAAAGTTGGCTGTACCCCAGGAATTATGTGCCTAATCGACTTACATTGTTAAAATAGACAACTGTTTTATTCTTAGTATTTTACTACAATGATGATAGTTTTTTGCTTTGCATTTTTTTGTGGCCGAAGATGGACAAATTTTTACTATCAACTTCATAGATTTGTCGCTTCAGCCTGAATGCTTATCCCACACTCCGAAGATGATAATGTCAATATGCTTTTTATTACAATTCGTATATAAAATAACAATTGCTTATGTCAACAGAATTGTATTATATTCTTACATAAAATATTCTATACCATTTTAATGTCGAATTTAATTCTAGCTGTTTTTCCAACTTTATTTTTCTAATCTGTTTTAAATGCCTTGAACTTTCTATATCTTCCAGCCTCAATGCCTTGAAAGACTTCTTCACCTATTGTATATGATTTGTACATAACTCTTAAGTTAATTTCTTTATTATGCTTTAGATTACATGTACTTAAAGGAATGTTCCCCTGAATTTTCATTTTTTTCATAAATGATATAAATTTTGTTTTCAAACAAAGTGGTGTAAAAACTATGTTGATATCTTATTTCGTTTAGAAATTATTAAATTTTGAAGTATTTTTGAATTTGGACAAAAGTGACTGATTGGTAACATCTGTGATGTCATAGAGACAATTTCAACAAAATTGTTTTTTGTATTTAAAAATGATTTAGATTTTTTTCTCATTGAAAATGTGATGTACACCAAAAAAAAAAAAAAATGTTTTCTTGTAAATTATATATTCCACCCTATCTCTATAATGAACCAAAAATGCTGTACGATAATGTGAAAAAAGTGTGATTAAATTGATAAGAAATACATAAGAACTGTGCTGGAATTGCCTTGATGACATCACCAAGCTGAAGGACATACACTGTACAAGGTGTTTTTAAAAGCATTTTTCTACACTTTAATTGTTATAATTTCCAAACGGAACAAGATATTAACATAGTTTTTTACCACTTTGTTATTACAAATTTTCTCTATTGTATATGAAAAAATTAAGTTCCATGGGAATTCTCCTTCAAAGAAAATCCATGTATGATAGAAGACTATCAAATAAACAAATAAGTAAAAACCCATCTTGATATCTTATTCATTTTTGCAAGACTCCTGGAATCTTGAGACCATAACAAACTTCACACTATCAACCCCAAAGTCGGGACCAACCCTCCCTTACACAATCGCAATCACAGAGAGGGCGTTGCTCTCACCCGCATCCGCCTCGGTCACTCATTTCTCACCCACTCCTACCTCCTTCCAGGCTCCTCTACACCTCTTTGCTCTACTTGCAACACCGATCTATCGATCAAGCATATCCTCTTAACCTGACCCTTATACCTCAACTCCAGATCTCTCCTCCACCTCCATTTCTGATCTCTTCAAGAACAATCCCTCCTCCAACATCATCACCTTCCTCCGCAATAGCATCTTATTCCACCTGATCTAGTCCTTACCTACACTCATACCTTTATTTGCTCTTTTATTATTTATTCTATTTTTCTCTCCTTTCTTCCCCCTTTCCCTCTCCTTCCTTTCCCCTTTCCCTCTCCCATTCCTCTCTGTCCTAACTCTTGCACCTTAGATTTTTAACACCCTCTTGGCTTATTTGACTCTGACTGTCGCGGTGCCGTTAGACATCACCATACCAAACCATTTAGAAGTTATTGCACTTCAAAGATTTAAGCAGTGTGTTGAAAAGTTATCTTGCAGTGTAAAGTGTGACGCCATATTGCAGATCTAAAATCAATGTTTATGCAAAGAGCTTCCGCACAGCTCTTTGGTTTATGTATCTGAAAAGGAATTGCCTGTTACTTAATTATTGGAAATATTTTATGTTTATTTTAGTGTTATTCAACATTAACTTCTGCAAGAATCTGCTTTGCCCATCTGCTCATGTACTTTACATTCCAAATGAAAAATAAAATAATCATTCTATAGAAGTACATCAAGAATTATCGCGGATCTGCATTTTTGACGCACTTTCAGTGTACTGTAAAGTCACTTTTCAACAGTTTTCCACCCTTTGAAATGCAATAATGCCTGGACAGAATAAGATATCAACACAATGTTTTTCTTCACCAGCTTGTGTCTTTAAAGGAATATTCCCATGTTTGTTGTAATATTCCCATGATTTTTTTGTAATATTCCCATGATTTTTTTGTAATATTCCCATGTTTTTTGTAATATTCCCATGCAGTATTTTTGTGGTAATATTCCATGGTTTGTGGTAATATTCCCATGGTTTTTGGTAATATTCCCATGATTATTTGTAATATTCCCATGTTTTTTTGTAATATTCCCATTGTTTTTTGTAAAATTTTATTGGAAAGAGCATACGTCTAGAGCCAATTTGGTACAAAAAATCAGGTTGATATCATATTCCGTTCAGGAGATAATAGATTTTTTTAAGTTTTTCCAATTGCATTTGAAAGTTTTGTACAGTATGATGAATTTGTCTTTGATGATGTCATAGAGGCTATTTCATTGCAAATGTTTATGTATTTCTTTGAATGTTATTTCTGTATGATTAGAAAAAATTTCCAGAAGTTATTAAAGTAGGGTATATTTGGCAATGTGTATAAATACCTAACTTTCACCAATTTATTTTTCTAGCAGGTTTTACTAATAAAAAAAAAAGATGATTGATTTTAATGAAAAACATCAACTTTGTGGGAGAATGTGTTGCTGCGATGTCATACTGAGCCTTTTCCTATTCGATTATTGGCATTTTTGTAAACCTTAAAATGTGAATATCTCCTGGTAGGAATAACATATCAACATGATTTTTGTACTAAAATGTTGCTAAAATGTTTCTCTTTCTTATGAAAGGTTACAAAAAAAATGGGAGTATTTCTTTAAAAACATGGGAATATTCCTTTAAAACCATGGGAATATTCCATTAAACGGGAATATTCCTTTAAGAACATGGGAATATTTCTTTAAAAACATGGGAATATCTTTAGAAACATGGGAGTATTCCTTTAAAACACGAGAATATTCCTTTAAAAACATGGGAATATTCCATTAAAAACATTCTTTTAAAAACATGGGAATATTCCTTTAATAGTCCTCTGTCATAAATGAAAATGAAAGGGAATATTCCCTTATTAAGAGTGATTGGTATATATGGTTATGTGCTTTTTATTTGGTGGCAGGGGCGTAACGGATGTAAACAACCTCTAGTGCTAAAACTAAGTTCCCAACGTCGAAGGGCTCCAAACGAATCCCCCTCCATCCCGTCCCCTCCCCTCCCCTCCCCTCCCCGTGTCTCAAAAGAAAATTCTTTTAGTCCGGGACCCCGCAGATCATTATCTGCCAAAGGGGCTACAAATGGCTCCAACCTTTTCGATTGTTTTTAACTGCCCGAGTGAATCCCTTATGCCACTGCTTTGTGGGCCACCATACATACTGTGCTTAGAAATGTAACATCATTCAATGATGTATGTCCTATGTTTACATAGGTTCCTTGTGTTGTGTACCCTCATATTGTATCGAACACATTGGGATAATAAACAGATACAAAAGTAAATTTGCCTATTTCTAAATGATTACTACAGATTTAATGTATATGTTGTTACGTTGCTGCTTTGATAAACTTGAGCACTTCCTAATGGGTGAGGACATTTAGGGGATTACCCACCAAATCTCCCATACCTTTCATTTTATTGACGCTTGGCCTTTGTAGTTTAGAGACCTATATCTATATATATATAATATATATTTTATATATATATATATATATATTATATATATATATATATATATATATATATTTATATATATATATATATATATATGTATATATATATATATATATATATATATATATATATATATATATATATATATATATTATTATATATATATATATATATGCCTATAACTATTACAAGATATTTTGATTTTATGACATCATTTCTTCCGTTTAAAAGTGCACTAGACCGAAGAGTGAGGGCGTATTTTTAAGGGGTCCCTCAAAAATCAAATGCTTATCTAGTATGCAACTGTACAGTAATATTCTGGTAAATATGAATATTGAAGTGACCGCTCTGCCCTCACGTTTCATGTGGGCTATAGACATGAAGTGTATGTGTCTGTTGCGGATAATGTATCGCAAAAACAAGCGCCTTTACTTTTCGGTCTAGAGCTCCTTGAACATTTGTAGCTGTTTGAATAAATATAGAAGACTGATATCAGATTTGTAGAAAATTGTTTGACTCAAAAGACATGACTCACGCGTATAGTTTTCTCACCCCTTATACCGGTTCATAACATTGTTTGTAACCATGACCACAAGTAAATTGACGATTCAAGGGGCATTTGGTTATATAAAGATATTATAAGGTATGCCAATGAGATGAAGGAGCTGTAAGCCAGATCAAAGTTTATAATATTTCGTTAAGGTGTGTGTTAAAGCAAATAGTTAAATTCTTCGTATTATTATATTTGTATAATTGTGAAGTAGACAATCATGGCCAATATTGTAAGGACAAACTCGTATCACAAGCAGTGATCAACGTTTAATTAATATTTCCTTAAAGTGTTTGTAAAAGCAAACAGTTAAATTCTTATATTATTATATGTGTATAATTGTGTAGTCGTAGGCAATCGTGGCCAAAAGTGCAAGGACAAAGCCGTCACACAAGCAGTGTCGGCACTACGTGGAAAGGGGGTTCCCCATGAGATCGCTTTGTCCCCACTTGCCCCACAAAAAAAGTGGTAAAGTGACATATTTTTTCCGATTTATAGGCTTTTTCCTACCATAAGACAAAATTGCCCCTGTCTTTCCCCCCATAACCAAAAAACATGGCGCGGCCAATGCCCAAAAAACACCACAAAAGATCAAACCCATAAGTAGTCCTTTTCACCGCATGGTCGGTATAGATCATTTCAATTATGAATCGGCAATCGTATACTGGGGTAATCGTTGCCAATCAAATACTGTGGGATTATTGGCCGCAGACCGTTTGTACAATTTATGCAGAGATTGGAATCAAGCGTACTAAAAATACATCAATACGCTAATCATACAGACATTTTATATGAAGGTAATACGCGCGCGCACTGTTGTTTACAATTCCAGTGACTGCAACTGACATGCCCTGAAGATTAAACCAGAGAGTATGACGTCACTCGGCCTATATTTCATATCCGAGAGTCGAAACACTTTTTGGTTCGTCCACCACCCATGTTGGTTATAACAGAGGGCAGCATATATGTCGGTACATTGAAAATTGGACACAATGAAGAATAGGCAAACTGCAAATTTAACCTAAAAAATAAAAATTGAAATTCTTTACCCACAAAGATTAATTATAATCATATTAGTTTTAATCATATATGTCTTTTTAATCAAGATTATTGTTTATTTTATTTCTAAGAAGAACACATAAACAACCATTTCTTTTTACAGTACATGCAGGACGAATATAAATAAATATAAGCCGAATGACGTCACGCTCTGGTAATCACGTATACGTATTGTTCAGTGGCGCAACAATAGGATGGGTAAACAGCACGGGCCCCGAGCAAGATTCAAGATTTGGGGGGCACGACTAATGACACTGCAATATGTTTGTTATCTAACCATAGGGCCCCAAACCCTAAATTCCACACGGCCCTAGACCTCTAATTGCGCCACTGGCATTGTTGCTTTTCATCCAGCAACTCTCGTCGATTGGTTGGTAACTAAAGGGAAAATTCCCCCAGAAGTTGATTGGGCAAAGCACTGGAGTAATCACGTCCAGCTAAACTCGGTTTTGATAGACAGTTTCAAACCGTGTTTAACCAGAGAGCGTGGCGTCACTCGCCCTATCCTACGTATCAAGACAGACATTTACTATTTTCTTTTGTTTTTAAGTAGCTGACGTTTTCTTTTTTTGTTAATGACTGCTGACGTTTATTGATACACATAGGCCTAACTGTACAATGTCTTCTAATCCAGTAAATGTTGTTAGTGTACACATAACTAATGTCTCATAGTAGATGCGCGTGTACAGTGAGTATGTGACTAATAATTAACTTTACCCAACTCTACTATAACATGTATAAATGATCTGGAAGCCGTCTTTCTTGAGTCTGTGGGAAAATGGAGATGATCCCTTTATAACAAAACAGCAAAAGTAAACAACAAATTGCAACGACATAAAAAGTAATATTATAAGCTTGAAATGAGCATGTTGTTACAAATTCTAATTAACAAATCGATGAGGAACTTGAAGGCTTGAAGTTTTCTCACATCAATACCTAACGTTAGGCTACCAAATTGCAAATGGTTTCACACAATGTAGCCCAGGCCGGAGTACACTAACGTTACATTACTGTAGCCTGGCTACCCAACACACATTAGTTGTTCTGCTGCTTAAAGTTTCAAACAGTCAGACCCGACCTGATAAATAACCAGGTCGGGTCTGATTTTTCCTCTTTATTTTCTTTATTCTGAAAACCTTAGTTGTTGTGGAAGTTGGTGCTGAGTATCATATTAGCAATAGATGAAGTCCTTATTGTGTGGTTATTTTAATTAAGATAAAATGGTCTCACTATTTGCTACAGCAAGTTTGTGGTTATGATTTGCTAGAACAAATTTGTAAGGAGAAGGACAATTCATGAATGGCCTATGATTACCACAGCAACGCTTTTTAAAAGCAATTAATCGCTACGTACATATCTAAATAAAATAAGATTTTATAAGCAACTTATTCTTTTTCCTAAATAAAACTGAAATCATTGCCCATATTTGTCAGCGTTTACGTCGATCAATTAAGGTTAAACTAACGGCATACGTACGGCATTAGCTTCAGATCAGACTTCAACAACAACTGGCACAATTATGATAGCCCATTATTTAAGGTCTACTGAAATTGTTCAAGACATCTACTAGTTTTCATCATTTATCCCTTATCAAAAAAGTTGTTTGCGTCGTATTTTTCTTTAAATATACTTAGGCCTAAGTTAGTAAGCGCAGTACATGCCTGTCTACAATCTAACGCTGCGCTAAAGTGTTGTCGTCCTGCATGTACTGTACAAATAATTCGTTGTTTTGGGGTTCTTGTTAGAAATAAAATGAAAGTTAAATCTTGATGATTAAAACTAAGATAAATATAATTAATCTTAGTGTGTAAAGAATTTCAATTCATACTTTTTTAGGTTAAATTAGCAGTTTGTCTATTTTTATTGCCCTCTTGGAACCAACATGGGTGGAAGACGAACTAAAAAGTATCACGCTCTGAAGTATAGGTTCTACTCTCGGCCTTCGGCTTATATGAAATATATAGGCCAAATGACGTCACACTCTCTGGTATTACCTTTAAGTATAGCCAGAGAGCGTGACGTCATTCGTCCTATTCACTTGGTTGGATATCCGAGAACTTCGTGACCTGAGGTCATCAGACCGCATAGTTACTGCGCGCCGCCGGAGTGAAAACAAACGATCAGCTGAGTTTGTTTATATGCCATACGTAGCATGATAGGGCCGATTTTCAAAAAAATTGTGATTATTTTCAAAACATTGACTAATCAATAATCCAAAAAATCTCCAATCCTTTGAGACAATATATGATGATCGATTCGGAATATGTGGCGTCGTTTTATTGAATTTTCGGTTAAAATGTATCACTGTTTTGGTCATTTCGAAATTTCCGCGACTGACCCAAATTCCAACCATATGTGTTCAACATACCTACATTAAAATACCCAGCAGGTGTACCAGTAAAACGTACAAGTCAGATCGTTCGTAAATATCGATATAAACTTGGGCAGTAACTGAGTGACACTTTTCATTTTAAAAAGGCGCTTTTGTCAGTTTTTGAAAAAGTGGAGGTATCTTGCCTGGTGGCCCAATGGTTCAAATAGTTTGAGCATGGGTGGGATTTGAGGAGAGCAAGGGTTTCCCCATCCTCACTTTTTGTCCAAATGGATACTTTTGTATGGCGATGTGTTGTATTTTAGCGTGGTTTTGTGATACCCCCTCCCGCCTCCCCTCACTCACACACACACTGAAATAAATAAAATATAGATTAAATAAATAAAAAAAACAGTGTTGTAGATTTAGAGTTAAATAAACTTTCACCGCAAGTTGCAAACTTGTGTTAACAAACAGAATATCGGAGATTCTGGAGGTGTAATCGGGCAATTAGTTTGATCTTATTAACTTAGAGATCAGGTGTATATTAATGTTTTCATGTTTAAAACGGAAGGCCCTTGTAATGTGGGAATAAGTTTTGGTGTACAATTTTATGGTACTGTATGTTATATTTCATATTTGCCACTTTTGGGTAGTCACCTGTAAAAAATACCCATACTTCGGTACTACCGGTCCCATTTGCGTCGGTACTAACGGTGCTCATTTTCACCAGTACCGTGCAACGGGGGAACAGGTAAAAGACTTCTTGAGAAATGTGCTGCTTACACGACATTGGGGGCATGCTCCCTCCCACCACGGTCCTCGGTGTCGGTGCCTCTGGTTAAATGACATGTCTTAATTGTGTCAAATAAATGCTAAATGTATGTAACAACTTTAATATATTATGTAATATATGTTAGTGAGTAAATCTTTATATTATTTTTAAAGCTTTAAGAATGACATAGACTTCATATAAGTTTCATAATGGTGTCTCCAGTACAGCCGGGTCCGCCATCAACCTTAAAAAGAGCATCTTCTGCCCGGTCCGCTCTCAACTTTCAAAAGTTGAGCACCCCCTTATATACTTTAGGTCAAGAGGGCAGTGCCTCACCCCAACATTGCTACAAAACGCCAAATTCCCATGGGCCCTGGACTCTAGTTAAGTTGCCGCACTGCGTAATGGAACTGTTTTTCAAGAAAGCCTACAAAAACGAGTAAGCTTCAACAGCAATATGATGCACATTTTTATAACAATATTTCCTATTGAGGGAAATTGAAATCATAAACAGACATAACATCAAAGTACTTCATATAAATTCAAGATGGATTTTACATCCTTGCAACAAGACATGTTTTTAATCATTTCCTCATATTGCTAGTGTTATTAGCCATTTTATTATTAGCAAATAATTAATCGCAATAATGAGTCACAATTATTAGCATCACACAACACTTCCAAGTGGCAATCATTATACGAAATATAACTAAACAGATTCATATAAGATGGATTTTCTTGACACCTGAACTAACCCTTTAAGAAACAGATGACCTCGTGATGTTACGTATCAGACAAGATCGTGTTACTGTGAGTAGCGACACCTTCTCGTGTTACAGTAGTGCAGGTAGTACGTAACATGTAGGGTATATGTTATATATATATATATATATATATATATATATATATATATATATATATATATATATATATATATATATATATATATATATATATATATATATATATATATATATATATATATATTATATATATATATATATATAATATATATATATATATATATATATATATATAATATATATATATATAATATATATATATATATATATATATATATATATATATATATATATATATATATATATATATATATATATATATATATATATATATATATATATATATATATATATATATATATATATATATATATATATATATATATATATATATATATATATATATATATATATATATATATATATATCTTATTTTATATATATTTGTATATATATTATATATATATATATATATATATATAATATATATAAATATATATATAAAACATATATAAATATATATATATATATATATATATATATATATATATATATATATATATATATATATATATATATATATATATATATATATATATATATATATATATATATATATATATATATATATATATATATATATATATATATATATATATATATATATATATATATATATATATATATATATATATATATATATATATATATATATATATATATATATATATATATATATATATATATATATACGTACGTCGTTTGCAGCTCCTGCTCCTCATTCAGCTGTTGAGAAAAGTGGCAATGGTTGAATGGTGCTCGCCGTTTTTCGGAGGGGACGTTAAGCCGTCGGTCCCGATGGTAGGACAGTCACACTCTATCTGGTTCTCTGAACACTTCTCGAAAAGAGTAGGGTGAAAACCCGGTGTTCATCCACTTCCGTCCCGGTCGCACGAGACTGGCATCTGCTATGCATGCTATAGCTTGGCGTCTATGCTCCATATTAGAGTCTTGCCAAGTTCCAGTAAGGGAGGATCATCTGAATATGAATATGAATAGGTTAAGTCTCGCCAACCGAGCGTAGCAAAAGTATGAGAAAAAAATATATACATATTTCAAAATAAAAATCAATTAACAAGCTTAGCTTTAAAACAGTTTAGACTTGGTGCATGTACAATGTCCGATGGTAAAGCATTCCAATTTTTAAGTGTTTGAGGAAAGAAGGAGTATTTATAAACATTCTTTTTAGCATAAGGAACGTGAAAATTCAGATCATGGTTATTTCTTGTATTAATTCTTGCGTTTGGGGTCAGGTTATCATTATCAATGACGACAAGACTGTTATTGATTTTATATAGCATTTTTAGACGGGTGTTCCTACTTCTTGTTATTAGCAGGGGCCAATCTAATTTATGAAGCATGCTAGTGACACTGGATTTATAAGAGTAGTCTGCCATACAGAACCTGGCTGCTCTGCGTTGAATTGATTCAATCTTATCTACATCGCACTGGTGATGGGGGGGGTCCCAAACTGCTGATGCATACTCAAGTACTAGCCTAACTAGAGCTTTATATGGAGTGGTTTTAAAGTCAGTGGGACAGTTTGAGAGGTTACGTCTTAATAAACCAAGTACAGAGTTTGCTTTGTTGGTGATGTTGTGTATATGTTTATCCCATCTGAGTTTATTATCAATTTCAACACCTAGGTACGGGTGGGAGTTGACATGTTTAGCGGTTGGTTGCACATGGTATAAACTGGTGATTTATAGCATTTTCTGAGATATTGAGAGGATGTCGCATTTAGAGGGGTTGAAATTCATCTGCCATTTATTTTGCCATCGTTCAAGTTTATTTAGATCATCTTGAAGGATTTGTTGGCCAGAGGGTTTATCAGTTGTTCTATACACAAGACAATCATCAGCAAACAGTCTAACCGTGCTGTTTATATTATCAGGGATGTCATTGACATATAAAAGGAAGAGTAAAGGACCTAAAACGGTACCTTGTGGTACACCAGATATAACTTGTTTAGGATTTGAGATTTCGCCAGCACAGACAACACGCTGAATGCGGTTCGTGCTGAGGAAGGATGCAAACCAGGCCAGTAGATTTCCATCAATGCCATATGCAGAAAGTTTGGATAACAGACGTTGGCGTGGGACTTTATCAAACGCTTTTGAGAAGTCGAGTATAGCCATAGAGATGGTACTGTTTTGGTCAATTTGTTTAAAGATATAATTTATTGTTAAGAGAAGTTGTTTTTTTACTTGATCTTTTTGCTCGAAAGTCATGTTGGAGATCAATTAAGATATTATGCTCATCAAGAAATTTTATCACATGTGAGTGGATTATATGCTCAAGGATTTTACTACACACGCGGGTAAGAGAGACTGATCTGTCATTAGCTGGGTCGTGTTTATCACCTTTTTTTTTTAACACGCTTCATATGTATGCTTCTTTCCACTTGTTTGGGATAGTACCGTTATCTACAGAGCTTTGATAGAGATCAGTTAGGATTTCATAAAGGTCTTCCGCATGTGTTTTTAAGAACCATGGCTGCATGGTGGTATATGGTCAGGACCTGAGGCTTTGTTTGGGTTTAGGTTTTGCAGTTGCTTTTTGACACCTTCTGGAGTGATTATAAGTTGGTTTATTTTGTTGGTGGTGAGTGGTTTAGTTACAGGGAGAGATATCTTCTTCTGTGAAAACGCTGAAAAACTGGTTGTTTAGAATGTTAAGTCATAGCACTGTCACTATAAAATTTACCGTTGTTCATAAGGTCTGACACACCTACGGAATTACTTTTAAGTCTTTTTTTTTTTTTATGTAGGACCAAAATGCCTTAGGGTTTTCAGTTTATTACAGATGAAGTTGTTTCTAGCTTCTTTGATGTTTTTACAGACAAATTTCCTAAAGCTAATATGTAATATTCCATTCATGGATTTGTTGAGTTTTCTTAACTTTCTTGAACAGTTTATGTTTTTTCTTACAGAGACGGCGTTGGATATGGGTGAATCAAGGTAGATTTAGTTTACTTGAGGTGAATTTGTGAGGTGTTTTTTTTTTTCAATAATCAGTTTAATTTCCTTTTCAAAGAAATTCCATTTTTCATCAACATTAATGGATGAGCTATTGAATTTAAAATAATATCGCAGTTTAAGTTTAGACAGGTCTTCTTTTATGCGTTCTATGTTAGCTTTTTTCCATAAATAGATTTTACGTTTAGGCAACTTTTCACGAGGGGAGATGTTTAGGGTCAGTTCAACAATATAATGGTCACTTATACCGGGTATGACGTTAGCTGAGCTAACAGCTGGTGAGTTGTTAGTAAATACAAGATCAAGAATGTTGTTATCTCTGGTAGGTGACTGCACCATTTGAGTGAGGTTGAATGAATCGGCCACTTCAAGCAGCATTTTGGCTGCTTCGGAGGAAGCGTTAGTACCTGAAATAATCTTTTGGTTCCTGTCAATGTTAGGTTGGTTGAAATCACCAGCAAGAATAACAGTTTTTGTCAGCATTTTTCCTTAACTTTTGTAGTGATTTTCTCAACTCAAGAAGGCTAGTAAGGTCATTGTGACTGGGCCTGTAAAAAGTTCCTACATACATGCTCTTTTCCTTAGGGAATTGGAATTTGGTCCAGATGATCTCACAGTTAGAGTCTAGTTTAGTGAGCTCTAGGTCATTTTTTATCGCCTCTAATATACCACCATAACCATTTGTACTTCTATCTTTGCAAATGACTGTATAGTTGTCGGGAAAAAATTCAGAGTTGAAGATTTCGGAATTTAGCCAGGTTTCAGTGTCAATAATGACATCTGGGTCTTTGTTTTTTATAAGACTTTCAATGAAGGCTTTCTTGTTCGAACACTTTAAAAGTTGATAACAAGATATTTTAGAACCTTCATTTTTACCTTTTTTGGATTAGTTTTCAATTTGACATCGGGATGGTGGTTGGACTCTGAGTCAAGGCCGGAAGAATAACTTTGAAGTGCCTCATATGAGTTGAGAAGAAAGAATCGGAGAAATTCATGAAGTCACAAGTATCACATATCCAGGTACAGCTAGAATGCATGAGGTCGCTGTATTTTGAGTCATCCATGTTGCAGCACTCCTGAATCTGAATAGCCTAGGTTAAGTCGGCAAAAATCATTCTAGAGGACATGAACGCCAACACTTAGTGTGGATCCATTGATCACAATTGTCACACTGTACTGCTTTATCAGATCTCTTACACTGGAGTCCACACAGGCCACAAGGAGCCGAACAAAACCAATCATCGGTTGATGATGCAAGGGTGTTGTAAGCTACATTACTAATGCCTGCACACTTAGGCCTACTATGCACCCAAGAGTCAGTAAAAAAAATCATGTACAAACAAACAAACAAACAAGCATCAATTAACACAAATACAAAAAAACGCAATAGACAACACCGAGATCCCTTTTCTTGATCAAGATTGGAACCATTCATGCAGTAAAGCGATAACTTTTTTCCCAAACCAAAAGCTACGCCACTGCATGGGCCCTGATTGGGTATCGATAAAACGTTTTTGAAAAAAAGCAATATTTAAAAAGCGGAAGTGACGTAATTTTAATCCTAACCCGCCGCGGGAAAATTAACTTGTGCAGTACAGTCAATCGAACATACATACATTGCAAGGCTGGTAAATAAAGTAACGTTAGGTCTTACTAGGCCTATGTAGCTTGAGCCGGAGAGTGACAGACTGAAATTTTATGCAATTAATTTCCAATGCGTGTCTGACAGAAGGTGGAAAAGGAGAGGATGGAGTGAAAACGCAGTATGATGCAATCAAAGATCCAACACTGAGAGTGAGACGTGAGTGAGAAGACTATCAGGTAGGACCCATAACTAACAACAGCACACAGGCGTTCCTAGCATTGGATAATGGCAAGCTAGACTAGGCTAGGCTAGGCTATAGCATAGGCTAGTATAATATTATAACAATTATACTAAGGTTAGGCTACATAAATTGGGCTCACCTCAAATAAATATCTATAGGGGCACTATCGTTACGGTCATAGGAGAAAACACGAATTTTTGTTTTGACGCCTAGCAAATGTTAGTCAGATAAACATCTGACCGTACTATTTAGTATCGCTAGGATGACTGCGAATATGCATTGCATGATAATGTAGGCCTAGTGCGTAGCATGATGTAGGGCATACGGATGTTATCTCACTCAGCAAATGTAGGCCTATATCAAATACTATTGACCCAGTGTAGCCCCGTTGGTCAAGATTAACGAACAACAGGAATGCAGGGCATTCTGCAAATTTAGGCATAGACCTACCGCATACCACAGGTGTTCCTAACGTTATGGCAACCTATATGCTTACTATATATATATTTTTTTTGACCACTCGCGAATCTTAATTTAACTTTTTTACTCTACTCACATTTGCTGGAGACTCCATTCTTCATGTATAAGCCACGGTATTTGTTAGTTTTTCTCCGATTAGATGTACAAACGATGAATTTTCTACCAAATGACCGTCAAGACAATCTATCCGTCCAACAATTTGCTGCAAACTATAAGAAACGTTGCGATGACGTAATTGCAGTGCTACTTCTTCATGTTCACTCGTCGTCGTCATTGGTTGCCATAATGTTAGGAACACCTGTGCCGCATACTAGCCTATTACTAATTACTATACTAGGCCTACCACATGGCGCTAGTAGTATGCTATAAATGACTCGTTAGTAGGTCTAGGCCTACAATTATTGTTGATGACAATTTGACTTGAACTAAGGTTACGTTTTTTAGGGATGTACCGGATATCCGGTCCGGCCGGATTATCCGGCCGGATTTGGGAAAAAATCCGGTTCCGGTTCCGGCCGGATTTTTTTCCAAATCCTGCTGGAACTGGATTTTTGGCAATTTTAACAATTGCAGATTTACATTATGAGACTGTGGTACATTACAACTATATGAAATATAAAACAAACATGAATATCTGGATTTTTCTCGGTATAGATAATGTATTTTTTTCTTGAAAACACTGAACAAATTGGCTTATGGCGTATGATCATTTAAAATGGAATAAAGACATGTAGCTGTTTGAAATCAATAGAAATTTTGAAACAGATTGGGCTGTAACAGATAATGAATAAAACCACACAGTTGTTAACAATTTTACATTTAGAGACATTAATGAAATTTGTAGATAAAAGTACATGTACATGTAGGTTGACTGAATTTGTTTTCCACAATTTTTCATTGCTTAGATTCTCCTGCTATTGAAAAAGAAAAAAATGTTTTTTCCCCGCACTTATCTAAGCAAACTGTTTTACAAGTAATTCAGGGTACCAAGGTGTTTTAATGAAATAACACAAAAATAATTCAGAGAATAATTACTTTCCAAATGTAAAACCAGAAAGAATTCATATCCATTTCTATTACCTTGTTACTGTCCTTAATTATTTTAGTTTAGTTTTTACACAATTTGCACATACATGCACTTCAAATACATGTTAAGGTTAGATAAATGACCTTTTCCTCCCTCCATTGTGTCATTTGACTTTTTGACTTCCTCAGTAAGAACACATGTATGACAGTCTCAAGTTTTATAATATTAAAGATGTTAGGATTAATCCAGAACTTTCACTAATTTTGATTTGATTTCATCACAATATGCCCAATAATTATCATTTTCCAATTTTTTGGGTTGCTAGCCATTAGTGGCCAACTTGACAATCCCCTGCCCCCCACCCCTTTCCTTTGTTTCTTAAGATTATGAGAATTGTTGTAAGCAATGAAAAATCCGGTTCGGCCGGATTTTATCCGGATTTCAACCTGGATCCGCAAAATCCGGTTCGGCGGATCAAAA